>CM021101.1:430770900-430827222 GCA_007115665.2 Sequoiadendron giganteum | reverse complement strand
AGTGTTGATCATACCCAGTTGGCCATATCTGTGATTATCTGTTGTTTTCTTGGACATGCAAGAAGACCTAAGACAAGGAAAGAGAAAAAAGACAAGAAGAAGATTGGAAGTTATCAGCTGTCAATCTGGAATAATTATGCCTTTTGGTGCAACCTTTGATAAATGGTCCCTCTGTGCAACAGATCTTCAAAAATATGAAGAACGGTGGAAACCCCTCTGTCAGATCTTCAAAAATATTGGAGAAGAAAAATATATGTTCTTGAGCTCCTCAACCTACAAAAAAATAATGAAGAATGGATGCCTAGATGCATTGATATGTCAATTTGTAATTGCAAGCATCAATTGGGTGTCGAACTCATGTTTGAGCCTAATTTGGAGTTCTAAAAGTTGATTTCCACTGATCGTGGAGTGTTTGGCCTCTTTTTGCCTCCAAATTTCCTTAACTCAAGTCAACATATTGCTTTTGAATTTTTAGGCGTCCTTTTTGAGTTTGAACACTTTTTCATTATTATTTTTAGGCTGAAGTGCCACCATTTTATCCTTGCTCCTAGTCATTCAGTTGATCTTGAGCCGATGTTGATTGATTCACTGTTGAGATAGGACAAACCTGATCAAGTGTGCCTAGGAGCTGCAAAGCTCAAACACTGAATCTGATGCCTTCAAATCAGGGGCGCCTTTCTTCAACAGGGGCTCTTTTGAGCAACACTTAGTCAATTTATTGTTTGTTCTTTAATTTCATCATTTTTACCCTTTGTGCTCTGATCTGATGTGGTTGTTGATTGATGAGTCGAATGACTTTGCTTGATCATGCATTGGGTAACCAGCTCAGTCCTGGAAAGGACAACTGATTTTTTAGCTGTTGAAGGTAAGTTTAGGCCCTTCCAATCCAAGGGCATCCTTCGCCAATAGGGGCACCTTTGGCCTTTTGACTGATTATGTCCATGCTGTAAATTGCCTACTTTGATCTTCGTCATTAGATGACTTAGTTGTCAGATGTCTTCGTTGATAGTTTTGTTATCGAGATTGATCAAAGTGAAGGTTGTCCTGGAGGTCATTGAGAAAAAATACTGCATCTACATCCTCAAAAGACTGGGCACCTTTCTTCAAGAGGGGCTCTTTTGACCAACACTTAGCCAATTTCTTGGAATGTTCTTTCAATCTTCACCTTTGGTGTTTTCTGCTTGATCTCAGCATCTGACTGTTTGACATGTCATGTGGATGCATAGCTAGATTGATCGTGAAGCTGAGAGGTAGCTGAATAGATGCCTTGAAGAAAGTAGTTGTTGAAAACCTCATTAGGTGTCTCAAAATGAAAGGCGCCCGACAGGGGCACTTTTGCTTTGATGTGCTTTAATTTAGCCTTCATTTGGCATGCTCTAATGATCATCGGTTGCTGTCGTTTGATATGTCTCACGAGCTGACAAACAAATTCACTGTGGAGCTGAGCTGATGCTCGAAATATTACCCAAAGACAGGCTTGTTCAAAAATTAAGATTTTGATCATCTAATTCAAGGGCGCCTTTATTCAACAGGGGCACCTTTTAAGTGTAAGTTCATCATTTGCTTTGAAAAAATTCATCTCTTCATGCTTCACGTTTGCCATGCATCATGATTGTCCTGAACATTATTGTTGACGATGTAGATGTGTGCATCCTTGCAATCACCTTCATCATGCTATGTGTATGGGCATTGGAAAAATTACTAAGGTATTCTACTACACAACCTCCTTGATAGTAAGGCGCTCATTTTTAAGACAACCAATTTTCAACTTTTTTCACTTTTGAAAATCTCCTTCATCGTAAAGCATCTTTTCGAGCGTTTTCACCATGGATTCTTTGTTGAAGCTTTTGAATCTTAGCTCTCAACACCTGGTACTGGCCAATCTGCCATTAATGACTGCGAAGATCCTAGCTTTGTTCCTAAAAAAATAAAAATAGACCCACCAGAGTAAAACATGTTTTTTGATGATTCTGACTTGACTAGTGTGATCGTGAAGTTGATTAATCCTATCAAAATCATTTTCAATCATTTCTGGGAAGGTCCTATTTTCAGGGGTTTCCTTAAAAATAGGGGCACAAAACCCTAATTTTCAAATTTTTAGAATTTTACATGTATGTTCCTTAACAAAAACCCACAAAGACCTTATGTTTGGTTTGACTTAAAATAGACTTTTGATGGCATTTTTACATGATTTAGCTCAATTTAAGTAGAATGCCAATTTTTTTTATTTTGGGTACAACAATTTCATTCTCAACCATTTATTTAAAAATATTGAATCTACTAAAAGCATTAGATTTATCTTTCAAGAAAGTAACCATTGCATCCTAGAGAAATCATCAATAAAAAACATGAAATACCTTTGTCCTTTCAGAATTTTTGTTTTGGTAGGTTTGCATAAATTGGTATGAATAAACTCCAATGGTCTAGAGGAAGAATACTCTTTGGACTTAAAACTTATCCTTATCTTCTTTCCAAACTGACATTCCTTGCACACAATACTTATAGGCTTGACTATTTTATGCATATCTCTTATTGCATGTGATGAGATAATCTGCATAAGATTGTCAAAATTGATGTGTCCCATTCTCCTATGCTAAAGCCAACATTCACTTACTTGTCCTAGAAGATAATTTCTCCCATTGACATCCTTTAGACTATATATGTCACTATTTGTCCTGGATCCTTCTACAACCAATTTTCCAGACTCTTCTTTTCTAATTTCACATCCTCTTCAATTGAATATGAGACTATATCCATTTCTGCACATCTAACTCACACTAATAAGATTATGCCTGAGAGCTTTAACATAAAGAACATCTATTGTCATGTACTTTCCATCAATACTTATTGTACCTTTTCCAAAGATCTGTACTGAAGTATCATCTCCAAGCTTGAATATGCCTCCATTCCACTTCACAAGCATGATAAACTTGCTCCCATCCCTTGTCATGTGGTTGGAACAACCACTATCAATTACCAAGGAGTTTGCCTCATCTTTTGCATGAAAATTAGTACACATAACTCTTGAATCTTTAGTTTCATCTTTAGTTTTCTTAGCATACAAGAACATGATTTCATCCTCATTATCTAGACCACTAGAATCATCATCCTTTGAAAAGCATGAATCTTCCTTAGAGTAGAGACTCTTTTTGAACTTATTTATTCTAGAATTTTTGTTTCTTTTTTCAGAATCTTTCAAGGGACATTTAGAAGAAAAATGACCAACCTCTCCATACTTAAAACATTTGAAAGGTAGCTTACCTTTGTACTTTCCAGTACCCCTCTTCAACTTCCTCACAAAGTTTGCTTCTTCATCATCAATGCCACTACTTTGATTAGATGCTTCATACATATCCTTCTTACTGGGTTTGAAAGTTGCTTCCTTCTTTGAATCTTCTTTGTCAAATTATCTCATTTCAAAAGCAGTGAGGGCACCATGTAATTGATCCATTGACAATTTATCTAAATCTTTGGCTTCCTATATAGAAGATACTTTAGGACAATAAGATTTAGGAAGAGATCTTGGTACCTTTTTAACCACCAACAATTCTTCCAGTTCTTCACCAAGTCCTTTGTTGCATTGATCACTTCATCTGCCTAGAGCAAATATCTTGCAATATATTCATCCTCTGACATTTTCAGGTTCTCAAACTTGTCTCTGAAGTTATGCAACTTGGCTTGTTTTACTTTAATTTCTCCTTCACAGATGCCACTAATATTTTCCTAGACATCCTTTGTTGACTTGTCGTGCATTAAGATCATAATCTGTTAGGCCACTCAAGATATTATTCTTTTCCTTTCCATTGTTCTCATAGGCCCTAATATCTACTAGATCAGTTGGAGGAGTAGCAGGAACAACATAACCATCCTCAACTGATTGCTAAACACCAAACCCTAAAGAGGATAGATAGGATTCCATTCTGAATTGCTAGAAAGAAAAAATTGTTCCATCAAACCTAAGCATCGTATGAGACCCTTCTTGTGCCACCCCAGATCTTTCTCAATCTATTAGACTTCTTCTAAGGAACTAGGCTCTGATACCAATTGTTGAACACACCGGAATACTAAGAGGGGGTGAATCTGTATTCTATCAAATATCAAACCCTCTAGAATGAATAGATACTTCAAACTCTACCACATAAATATGAACTTGAAAGATGAAGAGAATGCACAATAGTGGAAAACCTCACAAGGAAAAAACCATGGTGAGAAAATCTGTTAGGAGCTACTATCCTAATCCAACCTCACAAGATGAACAACGTTTACAACTTTGTTTTAGGGATACAACCTAAGGAAGCTACAACTCCCTAATTACAAGTTTTAGGGTCACACTTCCAAGGAAGCTACAACTCCTTGATTACACTTTGTTTGAGGGCTACAACCCAAGGAAGCCACAACTCCCTGAGCTAAGCACACACTCAAGAAAGATTACAGAATGATAGTCCTCCCACTGCCTGAAACTGACAATTAAGCTCACTCCTTTTGATGATTGCAATTCTACTCTATCACTTCTCTTTTGATGATTACAATTTTACTTTGTAACTTCTTCAAATGTCTTCTTTTCTACCTACTAGTTCACTTCTTTCAACAATAAAAAAGTTTTGCCTTTGGCTTACTGCCTCCAGCAAATAATTAAGTATACTTCTTTACTTCCCTTTTGTCACAAATTTATGATCAAGATGAAAATGGACATGAACTACCACTTTTTCTCTTTCTCTTTCAGTTGCTTACATAATTTTCATAATGCATCGCACACATCCATCACCCTAGATCAACTAGGTTTATAGTTTATACATGATATTACATTGATTACATTTCACATGTCGACCTACAACAAAAAGATTACATCTCCAAGTCAGCCAAGGATAAAAAAAATCAACATGAAATATGTAGAGGGTAAGACCCAAAAGACTACATACAACGCCAGGAAGAGGAATACACCTTGTAGATTCCAACACATGCTTAAGTTGGTCCTAAACTTTCTTCACACCTTTTTATCTTCAATATGAATCATTTTCACACTTGACAAATTCAAAATAGGTCAACCATAAGCAAGAAAACATGTAACTTGTAGCATGACAGTCATCACATCATTAGCGGTACACATGAATGATAAAAAATTACTTGCATCTCTTTCAAATGAGTCGAAATGACCCACACAACACCTTCAAACACTCCATAAGCTTCGCTTAGACTTAAACTTGTGGTGCACATCATCAACATGCCTTAGTCAGCCTCAACAAGAGCATAAATTCACAAAATAACTTGAAACATCTCCGCGGTACTGGAAACAAGAAAGATCTCCATGCGCTTCAACCCTTAGACACTATGAGACACTTGGAATGTCCACACAAACTCATACAACTGAAATTCACAACCTTTTGTTGGTGCAAGTAAACATACATTAAAGCTAGCCACGAGACAACATAGTCCTGCACTCTGTCACTTATAACTTTCTCTACGGAAGGATTATTGACATGAAACTTGGGATATAACACCTTCACATCTCCATGAATTTAAATTTTGATTCGTACAACCATATCTGCAAATACAGAGATATATAGAGCCAATATTTATACCTCTGAGAACATCCTCACAAAATCAACATAGACTTAAGTTTGTCACTATCAAAAACATCTTTCCAATAACTCAAATGGTTTGAAACTTGGATCACACATGCCTTGACACAACCTAAAGCTAACCTCCAAATTGTAGGAGAAAAACATCATCAGTGGAGAAATACAGATAATTTCTTAGACACTTTGGCAACCAAACAACTAGATTGCAACATAGTCGAATGAACTTTTGACATCAATGACAATCAAACTGCAACAATAGTATGTATTTTCTTAGCATTTTTTTGGACTTTTTTGGTGTACACACTAATCCATTGACATATTCCATCATTTTTTATATGCTTTTGTATTCTGTTTAGAACACCTTTAATGCACCTCTGATAGCATTCACTTTCCTAGACTACATCACAATCATGATGTTGTCCTTTGGATAGAATTATGTCTATAATCTCATCTATATTTTTCAAATTTCAAATGATTTTCATTTGATTGTACTAATTCTAGACATTATTGTTAACCATTAGCATGTAATCCAAAAAGGATTTGAATTTAGTTGATAGCCCGAAAGTATTTGAAATAATCATTCCTAGTTCTTTTTAATACATCATTGAAAATTATTGCTTAACTAGGGCAACACATTGTGATGTTTATCTCTAATATTTTGTAGGTTTATATAGTGACCTCTCTATCTGCATCAACATTGACAACCATACCACAATCACTTTTTATTTATGTTATTAACTTATTATCAAGGCTCAACTAAGGTATAAGGAAGAATTAAACTTCAACCCTTGTGTAAAAAACCCTAAAGTTCACCTTACCATGACCCCCATTTTTCTTGCTTCAACTACCATAAAAAAGTAGATCTCGTTGGTACTAAAAATTAGATTTTATATGGAAAAGCCTAAAATAATCAAATAGGATTGCCTCACTAGGAAGATAGGATCAAGGCTACAATTATGTCATAGACACTTATATTCTTTAGATTAATTCATCTCTTCTTCCTAATATGTGATCTAGTCTTAAATATAAGACATCAATCCTCCATAATAATGCATAATCATATAAAGTTCAAATTGCAAGGTGCACAAATGTTGATTCCTCCTAGCTCACTTTAACACATAACTAATTTATATCTCAATTAGATTAGACTTTTCCATTTATCATACTAAATCCTCATAGCTAGAGTTACACACGTTTAATTAGTATATCCACTCATCTAACACATTAAATATTTTTGAAGAGTCATCTTTTATTTCCCTTCAATACTAACATGAAAGAAAGTTTGGCTACAAAAACTATTTTATAGTTTGTATTTCATTTATGCTTGATTTTAACATTTTGTCCATCAAAGATGATTTTCTTCATGGAGTAACTGGTTCTAGATGACACCATATTTTTGTCTAAGTCATCGAACTTGTTCTTCAAGACAATATTTTAAAGATTTGTATTGTTAACTACATCTAGAAAGTGTATAATTTGGTTTCATTAATCCACATGATACATGTTTTAGATTAATTATTGGGTGTTGATCATTTTCCAAACAGCCTCTTTCATTCAAATATATGGTAAATAAGTGATAGTTTTTCACTATTGGACTCATGAAGTAGCCTCTAAATATTTGAATATCTTATCATCATCTTGAATAATCCTTTATATCTAAGATGGAACTCTATGTCATAAGCTCAAGGTGGTAGATATCAACTAAGCCCATGATGCTTAAATATGACCTAGGATGAATTGGCTCAAAGTTTGTGCCTAATTCAAGGAATTATTTCAACACATATGGGATCACCATATACATGATCGAATCAAATCCATCAAATAGGTTGGTTCTCATCTCATTGAGCTTCCTGCCATTCTCAAAGCTTTCATGGATAAGTATAAGAATGTTTTCATAGCTCAACCTTCCACTTGTGGTTGAGATTTGGCTCTTGATCAATGCATTGGTATGATTCCTCATAACTAATGAATCTTAAAGAGGATTTTGTGATTAATTCTTGTCTATTGAAGAAATTTATGATACAAATAATTGAATGACTATTATTCAGACTTTAGGGCTTCATGTGCTCCCTTATGAACTATACCAAATATTTTGGGATACAATAAGACCCAAATTAAACAAAAAAATATGTCTAGGATCTATAGATCAATATATTAGGAAAACTCATCAACAAAGGTTATATCAAATTTATTCCAAAGTTTGAGAACTTAAGATCATTAATAATTAAAAACCTATTAATTCACTCAATGTTTTGTATAAGATCATTGTTAAGGCATTAGATCATTGACACAAAAATTTATTGTCATGGATTATAAGATTTGACCAAATTGATTAAATACACAACATATACATTTTAGTTAATATTTTTTGTAGTATGGGAAGGTATTGAATGGCAAAAATTCCAATCTGAAGGCCTTGATTATTGAAAGGCATTTCATTTTGGAAATTCTTCATTCCTTAGAATTTGGCCCTAGTTTTTTGCATTCTATGATACAAATTATCTTTGCTGATGACTTAATGAATATGCCATTAATGGTCATCAATATGTATTATTTAACATTTTAATTTTCTTTCACTAAGTTTACCCTTTTTCTCCTCCTGTTTATGTAGTAGTTGTAAATGGATTTGAGAATTCTACTTGAAGAGTATCTAAAGACCTAAATGCAAAAAAATTCCTTTCAAATTCCACTTTATAGAAAGTCAATGGCAATTTATTTGATGACTATTTTCCCACTTTGCTTGAAGAGGAGAATTTAATATCTAAAGTTCTGAATTATCTTGATATTTTTACCCTAACCTTAATTTTTTTCATTAAATAGGTAAAAACTTAGTGCTTTAGTCAAAGTTGGTTGCCCTACCAAACACACTTTATCAATTATATAGAAATATATTTTCTATATGAAGATGTTGAAATTCATCACTATTCCTCTTTGCTTTCTATCTACACTTTTTGATTATAAAATTATTTTATTTATAGAGCTAAGGAAAATATTGTTTAATGAATTTCAAGGCTCTTTTCTCTAGTTGGTAAATCCTAGACTTGTTTGAAGAAAGTTATCACAACCACTATTGTATGCTTAATATCTCATCAAGCATCATTTTATCCTACCTCTAATAGGTTAGAATGAATCCTCGAGAATTTCTATGTGCCAAATTTTAAGGATTTAGATGGTTACATAGTGACTTTGGAACTTCACTACAAAAGTTGTTGGGTAGTTTATATTACTTGACATTAAGAATCAAATCCATACTTTTTGTGTTAAATGGATCACTTAGGTTGTGAAGGGTGGTAAAGCCTAGAAAATAATGATAAATGAATTGCATCTCAAGGAAGTTCTTATAATATGGTGGCATGGAAATATGTTGTTTATAAATTGTCCTTGGTTAACTTATGCCTATCAAGATTATGGACATAAGGTTCAAGCTAGGGAAATGGTCAAACATTAGTTTTTATGAAATGGGGATGCTTTCTATTTTTGGTTCACCATTATTACCCATTCATGATTGTCTCCCATTATCAACCTCTATGAGACACTATTTGTAGAGGTACATGTAACATACCCAAAATTACAATGAACATTTTTTTTACTTTAAACAAGTAATACAATCACATAAGATACTATGAAAGTATGAATACAAAAAGTGATATTTATTAGCAATATAATCAATGCAAGTACAATAATATATAGATCAAAAATAATAGTACATACATCCAATAGGTACGACAATCAATAATACATTTGTTCACAACTACAACTCATAATAATATACATTAATAACTACCACATATGAAATAATGGTCAAACACAACATGACACAAAGTATAAGTGTAGTAACTACTCTAACTACAAACAACCCCTTTGAGATCCTACTGTGTATGGGGAGGGTATTTTACACCCACATATAAAAGGAGCACTATCCTCCCCATCTATCAGTTTGGCTTGAAGTGTACAAACAAATAATTCAATAGCAATGCATTATAGAAACAAGTATAATAGCTATCTTATTAGGTTCTTTCTCTTTTCCACACACAAACACACACCCACATCTATGTTAACCTGATTTTCACTATTGTCATAGAGGAATGCCATACTAGAATAAATAATTAATAATATTACGTGTTAAGTTAACAATCAACATGCATCAAATCAAAATACAACACATATGAAAATAATAGAATATAAGATTACACATGGAAAACCCTTATGAGAGAAAACCCATCACCAAAAGATGTTCATAATTGTTATTTTGAACTAACACAAATTCAATAGAATAAGGTCTTTAGAAAAGATTTTATAGAGTCTCAATCTACAACAAACCTTTCTTTTGCAATTTGTTGAGTGTTTACACACCAAATATGTACACATTTCTTTAGTGTCTATTATAACAAGTTTGTAACCTATAGTAACCTTGGCACATTCACACAAACTATTATATCTAGATGTATTCATGGGAATACCAACCATCTAACTATATAACTAACTGATGGAATACCAACTCATGTAAACTTATTCCATAAATATGTGATGTCAACATACCATACTTACCACCAAGTAAGGTGTTTCCACATGAGCAAGCTCCTTGCAGACTTTGTTGTTGTTGCATGTTATGAAACAATAGTTGCATCCTTTACACTGTTGGTACGAATAATATGTTTCTTGTATAACCACCAATACTAACTTCTTGTTTGGGATAGCACATACAAACACATCTTCACTCTAGATTGATTGCAATATTCTATATCATCGTCCAGGATATTATCCAACCCTCATATTATTCTCACATGTTCACTAATTCTATTGCAAGTGCATGAGCATCATTAATCATGCTTCTAGCAAGTACTAAAGATCTATGTGATCACAAGTTCTTCTAGATGCCTTACAATGGTTATCAAACCATCTCCATATGTAGACAAGCTATGTATGATGCACCACAACCATTGCCACATCATTACCTCATGTTAATGAACATAAAATGGTATACCACAATTGAAGGAAATCATTGCATTTCAAACACATTAGATTTCCACAGTCCATATCAAATAAAGAGTGTCTTTTTTGGATTAAAGGATATGTGACTTGTTTGCATCAACGTTTCATGTCACACTTTATGATCCATCATCAAGATGAGAAAGAGCTAAAGGAGAAAAATGGGTGATTGCAGACCAAGACAAGTTAAAAAGAGAGGAAGGAGGGAGGTTGCACAAGTTTCAAGATGGGAATAAAGGATGAGAAAAAACCTGAAAAGAAGATCAATGAAGGGAAACACACTACAAGAAGATCATTGCATTTCAGTGCATTCCATCATATTTCATTGTAAAGTAGACTATAGATAAACTCTTACCACAAAGATTCTTGTAGGTGAATATCACCTAAATCACAACAATCTATAAACCACACAAATGAGCCAGATAATTCCACTTTCACAACACATGGCCACATCATAAAGAACACAGTCCAACACATAGACATAACCAAGACTTCACAATGTGCCACAAAACACTAATATGAACATCAAGAAGCACATATAATACAAATAACATCACATGGCACATGCCAAACAAGACATTGACCTCTAAACATTAGAAGTCCACAATATAAGACTACATAGTGCATCCTAACCAAATTAGGACCCATTTCCCAAAGAGTAGTCTATAACTCACTTACATACTAATGAAGGTAAACTATAACATCCATAGAACACACTACCTCAATAGTTCGTATTAGCATGCATGCTTATAAAAAATACTATTCAACTTCATAATGAAGAATCTCTTGCCTCCAAGAGTGGAACATGAGTAATAATACATAAACAACCTGCCAATCTTATGTTAATGAGAACTCTAAGAGCTAGTGTGGTGCAACATGCATATAGTGAGAAGAGAAAGCTCAATCCTTTGGCCAAACATATCCAAGGGGAAAACAACCTCTTAGGTGTTAGAATACGAAGTAGAGAAGATAATGGTAGGAGTCATCATGATCCATAACAAGGATACCCAATTACTCACACTTTAGACTTTTAAGATCCTCAAGATACTTAAGTCTGGTAGAATATGATAATTGAATTCCCATTAGGCTAACTCATTGACCACCTAGTATACTAAATTGGTCACAACTCTTGAAGGAGTAACTAGCTGAGACCAAACTATTTTGGGAGATTATAAACATCAATTAGGGATTTTAGTGTAGAAATTAGATAAACATTGTATCATACAAGAGTATTTACTATTATATGATAGACAAAATCACCAAAAATAATATAGATGAACTTACAAGTGAAATTTGAGGTTAAAACACTCAAAAACTAGGCTCCCCCCTTGACCAATGCCTTGTCTAGTACAACTTTATATCTTTGGTGCACTAGGTAGTGCAAATGTACCTACCTAACATGCTTGATTGCACATATGTATATTGCTAGCATACTAAGAGATACAAATGTACCTTGAGGGGCATGTAACCTAGAGTACATATATGCAAAACTTAATAATTCAAATTAGTTCTTAATGTTTATTCAACATATTGAAAAGTGAATACAATAGAAAAAGAAAAGTCTCACATATTATCCTAAAAAATAATCCATACTCATATTTTTACCTGCACATAATAGTTTAAAAGAAGGTAACTTTTGAATGGTTCCCTTAGGTTGCAGTCTCATGGATGAGCTTCAAGAACTACTTTTATGTAGTAGGATGTCTCATGAGGCAAAAAATTATAAAAGGCTACAAAATTAATTAGAATCTTTTTGATAAATAAGAGCCCCTAGTTTTTAAAGTGTGATTTTAAGCGAGTGCATTTGAGATGAGGTTAGAAATTTTCCTACTAACTTAGAAAATTTTCTATCATTTGTCAATCATCTAGAATTTTTAAATTCCCACCAATTATTTTTTAATCATTTTATATTTATATATTCTATTACATTTAAATATACAAAATAATAATTTTTAAGAAACCACCACCTTATATAAACTTTGGAGCTTAAACTTTTTAACTTAAGCGGCTCTACACCTAAAACTCACACGCTCCATGGAACCGCAGCCTTAACATCCCCTGTCCAAAGTCTAAATTCGTCATCGCGAGGCGAATTCCTTTTTAAAGACGTCGACTGCAGTTGACTGACTGAAGAAAAAAAGATGGCGAAGGGACTGGCGTACAAGGTGAAATCATGGAGAACTGAGGAGGGAGCAACTGTTTATTCGGTATTTTCGTGCGCAGATGACGTGGAGCATCGAAGACACCGTAGGAACCCATTTCACGTTAAATATCTCCAAGCCGTTCTCTCCACCTTTGAATCGGTAACCGCATCTATTCTCTGCAAAACGATTTTAACCTCAAACTCGTTAATTATACTCAGTTGCCCCAAAATATTTATATATGCTGCATAGCTTTGCTCATCTCAAGGCTTTATTTCTTCTAGCCTTTCTTGAACTTTTGGCTTTTGGAGAATAATCCAGGATTTCCGTTTCACAGCATATCTACTCACTTAATTGGTAACACGCTTTTCATTTAAAGACATGAAATTTTAGTTTAGTTCGATATATTTTTGGATTTGCATAATCACATTAAAAAATATACCAAGCTAAATGCATTTCATTGTTTACCAGTTTAGCTTTGCATGAAAGCATTACCGCTTCTTTCGCGCCAATCATAACATTAACGCCTGTATCATGTAGCCTTGTAGAAAAAATCAGGCACTGCCCAAAATTTTAGTTCTTTTAGGCAAGCAGTTCTATAATTTGTTTCTGTTTATTTTAAATAATTATAAATTATATTTTTTTTAATTATTAAATTTTATCTCTCAAATTTAAAAGGAAGTATAAAAAGGAAGAAAAGATAAAATATACTGTAGAATACATTTGTGGTTAGACAGTATTTATATAATTTCAGTCTACTCTCCATTATTCTGAGAAAATTTTCAAATCTTATATTAATTAAAAATTTTCATTGGACCATCTGAGCTTAACAAATTAAGCAGCAATCAGTTACATTAGGGTAAAGTCTTATGGAGGGGGTTTCTTAAAATTTTCCAATAGATGTTGTTGAGATGTTTTAAGAATATTTTAAAACTAGTGGTCTTATGATTTTAAGCTTCAAAATTTAAAGAATGAATTGCAATAAAAAATAAATATATAAATAAAAATTCTCTATTTTTTATACTGATAGAAATTTAAAATTTAGATAATAGAAAAGTGACAGAAAAAAAAAATTCTAAGATGTAGAAACAAGTTTTATTCTCACCTCAATTTCAATCGCTCAAATCTGCAGTCTTAAAAAATAAAGGCTGCAGTCCTAATCTGTATTGTAACTGCATTGTAATTTTTTTTGTTTGGTGCCGATTTTCCAGCCAAATGGAGGTTATCTTCATCATCAGCCAGGTTTCAAACTTAATTACAGGTTGTTGATTTTCATATATTACAGTTCTGGCAAGTTCTCAGAGCAGTAAACAACAATCAGCAAAAGTATGTTATGAATATTTTACGCAAAATCAGTCTAAATGTCAATAATGAGCCAAGGCGGTGAAGAGCGCCTCTGGGAAAGGATTATCGTTCGAAACGAAATGCTCACTCGGTTTCCGGATGCGTGCCGCTTTAAGGGTGAGTTCAAATAGGTTCTGAAGTTGTCAAAAAAAGGAACGGCAAGATTTTCAGCGTGCGCCTCTCTGAATGGAGGCCCTATGTCTGAAGGGTGGGTTCAAAAAGTATGTTAATGAATATTTACATAAAATCAGTCCAAATGTCAATAATGGGCTAAGGCGGTGAAGAGTGCCTCTGGGAAAGGATTATTGTTTCGTAAACAAAATGTTCAATCAGTTCCCGGACGCCTGTCGCTTTAAGGGTGGGTTCAAATAGTTTCAAGTTGTTAAAACAGGAACAGCAAGATTCCCACAGCACGCCTCTCTGAATTGAGGCCCTAAAGATGACAAAACATGAAAAATGTCCGAGTCAGTGTATTGGAGGGCCAAATTTCAAAGACAACACAAAAAGGTGCATAAGTGACCTAAGCGTGTGCCTCTCCAAACGGTGGGAAAAAAGTTCAAACATTGTGTGTGATACAACATTATTTGCCATTGCAAGCGGAAAACCCTATTTAACCATTGGGAAACCTTAAATACTTGAATCTGGAGAAGCATGGGCGACAGTACTTTACAGAAAATCATTCCAACAGGCAAATTTATCCAAAAAGTAAAATAAAAATAGAGAAGAAAGAATTAATGCACTATCAGAGGGTCAAGAATCAAGAGGAGCAAATGAGAACCAAATGGCAGCCCAAGTAAGGCATGTTAATATCATATATTATGCCATTCCTTGTAATTTCCTTAACTGAGATGTTAGCTTGATTCACTAAATTTTCAAAATCAAACACAAACCTTAGCACTTTCTGATCACCAAGATCCTAAAGGGAGACGGATGATAACATACAGTAGCTGGGTGTGAATGAATAAGTCAACTTATTCCACTTATTGGCAGCAAGCTGCATGGTTTACAATTCATGCAAATACATACTGAAAAATAAATACATTGTCTCTGGCGGTAGGCCTTCTAGAACAATGCGTGCAATGACCAACTAGATGAAGTGTGGATCTTGGCGGCTATGCCATCCAAACTCCGTTACAATGCCTACACCAATATTAGAAAATATTCTGGCGGTAATACCTTTCAGGATTCACTAAAACTTACAATATTTAATTCAAATATATTGTTGTGGCGGCGGAGCCCTCCAGACTTAAACAAATCTATTCTAAACTAACAGAAAACTATTCAGTTTCTTACAATGAAATGATAAATCATGAACATACAATATTTCTGAATATAACAGCAATAAACTCCTTTAAATTTTTTTAATTCAGCAAATATATTAAATTTATTAGCCACTAATGATGTATATTCAATCCCAAACTGTTTGATCAACTACAGAGGTTAAAAACAGCAGAGATATTAAGCAAATCTGATATAATCCAAAGCACTACAAACACTTACAAGATATTCTTGATTATTGTAGTTGTATGGCTGCTGTATACTGTTGATATAGCTTAGAAATGGAGGCAAAATCACAAATAATAAATTGATACCAAAAGCAAAAACTGTCTTCTTCAAATAAGCTGATTTTTATGATGTGTACAATAGACAAAATGGAAAACTTGTGTCAGACGTGTCTCTCAAATCGTAGCAATGTGTATGGCAAACCCAAGCATCTCAAAAGGCATCTATAAAGCTGATCAATATTATTTTAGCAGCTTTTTAAGGCTGTGATTACCCTTGCATAGTACGACTTTTTTTAAACATCTCAATATATTACTATTACCTCACAAAATGAATTGACCAAATCTTTTATTAGTATGGTAGCCTCTTGAAGTGTAGGGACAACAATTTTCAATATAAGTATATTAAAATCAACTCCACTTTGGGAGTTCCACATGAACTTAGGGCGGCTGTTCATAGGCTCTACGAGCAGGTCAGAGCTAAAATCAGAACACATGAATGCTTTGGCAGCGACATTGGTGTCAAACAAGGTTGCCCGCTTTCCCCAACATTATTTGGGCTTTACATTGAGAAGCTGGAAGAATGGATAGACAAGGTTGGTGGAGAAGGCATTCATTTGACCAACTTTGTAATAAAATTACTCTTATATGCCGATGATCTCATATTAATTGTTAAAACTGCACTTGATTTGAGAAAACATTTGAAGGCTTTTGAAACGTTTTGTCAAGAGGTCGGGATGCAAGTGAACACTAGCAAAACCAAAATAATGATCTTCTCACTGTGAAGAAAAAAACAGCAAATTGAATTTCTCTTCGAAAGCAAGCCGCTGGAAATAGTGGATGAGTACAAGTACCTTGGCCTTGATTTTCACAACAAACTCAGTTGGGAAACATGTAGAGCAGAAAGAATTCAGGGAGGCTGGAAAGCGGTATACTCTTTGCAAAATAGATGTAGAAATGCAGAATTATGGGATTGGAAAACTAAAAGAACTCTTATTGGTCTACTTGTCACTCTGGTGATTCTCTATGGGTGTGAAATTTGGGGCAGCAGCATGTCAGATCAGAAATGGAGACAAGTGAAAAGAATACAAAAACACCTAATTATAAGCAGCCTCAAGCTCAAGACTGCAGTGCCTTATGAGATTTTATTGGCCGAGACCGGTACTTTTCCCTTGGAGGCCTCGGCGATGATCCGGTTATTAAGCTACTTAAAGAAGGTCTAAAATATGGAGAATCATCGTTGGCCTAAGCTAATTATGAAGGAAGAGCTAACTAGAAGAAAGAACACCTGGATGAAACAAAATATCAAATGGATTGAAAAAGTGGGATGTGGAGATGCATGAGTACCCAAACACAAATGAAGAAATAAAAAAATATGTGAGAGAAAAATTTCAATATGCTATATGGACGAAAAAAACAGGGCGTAAAAAGGATTATTATATCAAAGAATTCAATCCCATGATGGACCATGAAGAAAAGGCCTATATAGGAGCGAATATCAAATGGAAAGCAAAAATGCTGATAGCTCAATTGCGAACTAGTTCACATCATCTTAGGTGTGAAACGGGCAGGTGGGTAGTTCCTAAAGAGGAGTGGAAAAATAGAATATGTCGATTTTGTAACAAGGGTATGGTGGAGACAGAATGGCTCTTCATCATGGAATGTTTAGCGTATAAAGACATCCGGGACAGCTATGGGGACATTGTGTAGGTTGATAATTTGAATACCTTGTTTGAAGAGTCAAGGTTAGACAAAACTGCAAACTTCATCATCAAAATTCACTGTAGAAGGGCTGATCTCAATTGGAGTTTACAAACTATCTAGGACTTTTCTGTGGGGGGCTATTGTGCTGTTCTTGGGTCCCATGGGCTTCTTTAGCCTCGTGGACGTCATTAAAATATTTCATTTCTTTGAATCGCAGCCTCCTTAAAAGGATATGGTAGGCCAACACAAAGTAAATACAAATCTTTTAATTTGAATCAGCCCAAATGAGGTACAACTGAGAAAAGAAAAGTTACACCAGCCTAGGAATGGCCAAAATTAATATTATTTTTATATTTTAAATTTCAAATATATAAATATTTAGAAATCATTTATTTGATTTTGATAATTTCTGACATCAAAATCTTGAAACTCCTCACGCACACACATAAATTCTGAAATCACGTGAAAAATTTCATACAATCAAAATAATTGAATCTAGAAAACCACAAACCAACTAATTTTTTTTTTTTCAAATTTTGACACAACTTCTGAAATTTTCAATATGCTTTTAAAGTAATTTTTTTGCACATATAGAATCCATTTATGAAATTGCCTTTAACGGATATGAAGATTTTTGTCCTCAAATCCATGTAAAGTCCTTTACCAAGAATTTTCAAAAATACTCGCTAATTTGTCACTTTCTGCTCATAGACATTTCATCAAACAATTGACAGGACAACTAATAAAACAATATTGTTGAATTTTACAATGTCAAACAACTGCAACTATTATTAATGGCCATAGGCATATTCTCAAACAGTTTGTACCCATTGAACAATTCCTAGATATTTTAACAAACAGTTGACCAACATTCTTTATGAATATGAAATCAAACGTCATCCTAACCAACTATTTGTTCGATCTGTATGTTAATCTGAATGTTGAGTGATCCCTTGCTGACTGATATGGATGAGTGCTAGTCTGAACTGAACTGTAGACAGTAGAACTGCTCACGCCAAATTCCCCAGTAGCTGAAAAAGTTCTGGATGCTCGTGAGTGTTGGAACTGATGACGTCTTCTGTAGATGATGATGAAATCCTCTAAATCTGCTCCAAACTCTCTACAATTTAATTTTGGGCAGTCGTATTTAATGTCCCTGCTGATATATGTATTAACGTCTCTAATTTATTTTGATGAGTAGTAGGCCCAACATTGGGAGGTTAGGAGATGGGATTTTGATGTGCCAGGATGCAATATGGCAAGTGTCTAGTGATTTGCATGCCAATAGGAGCAATGTGGCAGGGATTCAGGGGTAGGGATGCGCTTTTGACATTTTTGTAGAGGTAGACTGTCATTGACAACTCTGAAAATCTAAAGAGGAATGTTAGTGGAGAAGCGGGGGTCAAGGCATCAATGTGCTTGGTGAGTGGGAACACAAAAGTCCGAAGGCCCTTGGGAGAGAAGGAAGTGGGTTGTAGGGGTGCGACGAATGGAGGAAAGGAATGCCAACACGGGAAAGTCCGAAATCCTGTCAAGGTAGGAATTTGAGTTAAAGAACCCCTCATATTTAGGGGTATTACAAAATACACACCAGAGTAATCATCAAGCAGAGACAACTTTTTTGACCTTGTTATTCTCTGTAAAGTATGATCTTCCTAATGATCTATAATAGGAAGAGGATAATTATCTTTCAATGAAGCTTGATTCAAACTACTGAAATCCATACATATTGTTATCTCGCCATTCCTTTTACTAACTGGAACAATGTTGGATATCCAAATAGAATGGTAACTCTGAAAGATTCATCTTGCATCCAACATCTTCTAAATCTTTGTGTAAATGGTCCTTGTCGAGCGTGGATTATAGTGACATTTTTCTCTAAAGGCTTGACTTAGTTTTGAAAGGAATTGTATGAGACAACTCCTTTGGTGTAAAGATTTTCAGATCTTCATAAGACCATGTTAACGCATCTTTGTATTTCTAGAAAAATACTTCAAATTTACTTCTTTCTTTTAGTGAACAACACTTTACAAATTGATCATTCCAGGTTCATTTGCAATACCAATATCAATTTGTTCATGTTCCTTGATTGAGAATTGATCTTATCTTGGATCCACTCAAAGATATTCTCAAGAGATACTAGACCCTTTGGAATCTTGTTACCTTTCAATTGAATAACCTCAGACCCGGTTTTAATTTCAGCATTACCTCCTTGTGGAACTTGTCTCAATGATTCTCGATAGGTGCAAGATCTTTCAAGAATAAACCACAAAAATCATCCGACTTTTCAAAGAAATTAATGATGTGCTGATCATCATTAAATACTTGTCAACTTTTTGAGTTATCTTGCAATGCTGGGCAGTAAATCATCTCAATTACAAATGTACTCTGCCATATCTCGGAATGTGACATAGAAAGAGAAGCTGAAACAACAAGTGCATCAGTCCTACTATTTTCTCCTTGTGGGATATATTTGATTGCAAAGGCGTCAAAGATATATAGCATCCCATACTTGATTTTATAATGCTTGAGGCGAATCAGTCCTCCTATTTTCTCCTTGTGGGATATAGTTGATCGCAAAGGTCTCAAAGATATATATAGCATCCTATACTTGATTTCTGTATGTAATGTCCCCCTTCGCCTGATGATCAATCATCAAGAAATTTTCTAACCTTTTCTATTCCCGGAGGTTAGAAATAAAATAGTCAATAAGGGAATAATAAGAAAATTGGAGCCAAAAAAGCTATAGTTCAGATGGATAATATTTAATTATTCATTATGTTTATAAAAGGGGGCCACTTTAAGTGACGACTTCTTATTCACTAGGTGACTCAACATGAGGGTTAATAAATTAAAATGAAGCCTAAGTCTATTATTATTAAAAAAAGGGCGATTTATTAAATGGAGATAAGACCTCTTCAAGGAAATCGATGGCTTTTTGGAGATAAAAGGATTAGCATCGAAGGAAAGGATAAAGGTATCGATTGGGAGGGAAAAGGCATTTAAAAATTGGTTTGATTTTTATTCTCTTATCGAGCTGTGATGAAGTTTCTCACCAGGACGAAACCCTTGAAATGATTAGGATGAAAACCCCAGATCATGGACTGATTTACTTTGAAACGGCTGAGCTTTCTGTGCAAAATTATGGCGTGAGACTTGAAGAAGGTGTTTAGGTCGAGTGGAAGCAATTTGAGGTTGAATCACTGCAGGCAGTGGATAAGACGTGGCTTTTTAATCAAGGACTGTTATTTGCTGAGTTTCCCATGGAGTTTAGAGGCTGATATATATACGTGCAGACGTTGGAGGACTCTCAAAACCAAGTCGTAGCCCCTAAAAGAAATTCTGGGCGCTCTACTTAATATTCTCTATCTCAGTCCAACGTATTTCCCAGGTTCTCTATTGCTTATGCTATATTGTTCTTTTTCTGCAATATTGTATGAAGTCTAGGCATCAAATTAGATTTGTCATTTTGGGTTCATTCCTATGCATGTGTTCAGTCTACACTATAAATCTGAGCAATTCTCAAGTCAAATAAATTGTAATAAAATTAAGAAAAAGTCATTGTTTACATGCATGTTCATTTTATGAAGTGGTTCATTATTCTTGCAATATTTTGAGTGTTTTTTTGTAAACCATAACCTCCCTTAAACTGGAAATTTCAAAAAAACTCTTCATACTTTCGGGAAACTATATTTCAGTGGTATTAGAGCTGGTAATCTTGCCAGCCTATTGGGGTTTCAACATTGCATGTTAGTTTGATGTATACCCAGATGGTTGCATCTTGCTTTTTGATTAGTTTGTGAAAGTGGGTTATTGCATGTCAGTTGATTTGATTCTATGCACTCTAGAGAGGTAGGATCACACCGATATTTCACTAGAAGTAGGTCAGGACAGCAAGAAGAAGGGCCTGATTTTATCCCAGCTGAAGCTTCAGCTGAAGCTGAGATGGGTGAGAGAAGAGGTGAAAGCCTGCCAAGGGATTTGAATAATCAGCTTGATAATTTCTTGACCACCTTTGCCCAACAGCAGCAGCAAATGCTACAACAATTCCAGGATCGTACGATTACAGCCATGGGTCAAATGAGAGTGGATCGTGCAAGATCGAGAAGGTCAGGTAGTGATCATAGCAAAAGCGATGCTGAACAAGGAAATCAAGGTAGAGCAGCCTCTAATGTTGTTAGGACAGCGGGCACAAGGTTTGATCGACCTCTTTGTCCTACATTTGTGCCAAGGCAAACTGAAGAAGAAGCTATTCCAAAGGTGGAGGAAGAGGCACACATCACTGATGATGTTATGGTGGCCTACGATGAATATAGAGCTCTTCCCCCTGATGTGTGACAATTAATTAATCTGAATCAGTTTATGAATCAGCAGAAAGATAAAGCCAAATTCAGATTGGAGAGGCAAGAAAGGGGACTCAGAAGACAAATCGGTCAAGGCACTCAACCCAAGGAATACAAGGAAGCATTGAATAAGGTTCCTTTACTGACCTTCGAAGGAAGCGGGAGGATAAGTGCCAGATCATGGGTGCATAAACTTGACACATTCCTGTCCTTGAAACCTATGGAGGAAGATAAGGCTATACAATTTGCTATGATGCATCTGGAGGGTGTAGCATATGGTTGGTGACACCATGGGTTAGTATCACAAGATCATGCCTTGATACGTTCATATGAGGAGTTTGTCAATAAATTGATTGCATGTTTTGATCGGAAGGATGTTGAGGTTTATTACAGGGATTTGGCTCAGTTGAAGTAGGTTGGTCATGTTGAGGCCTACATCAATGAGTTCCAGAAAATAGCAGTCAAGGTTCTTGATATGATTGAGAGGTGAGTAACTATGTTGTTTGTCAAGGGTTTGAGTGACAGATTGAGGGGTTTAGTGAAGGCTCATAAGTCCAGTACACTACACGACACCATTGACCTAGCCCTTGACTTGGAGACGACACCTCCCTTCTAGCCTTAGAGAAAGACTTTCGATGGATTTCCGTTAAAACAAAAGAGTTTCAATCAGCAAAAGAGCACCCCACCGAAACTTGAACAGGAATCCAAAAATGAACTGCGCAAGAAAAATTTATGCTTCACCTGTAAGGAGCTATGGGAGCCTGGCCACTATTGCCTTGGGATAGGCAAGGTTCATTTGATTGAGGTCATCTCAAATGATGAGGAGCAGGAGGGTCATGAGACCAGTACAGGAGATGACAGTGGACAGGAGGAGTTGCCTCCACAGTTAGAGTTGGATGATTTTGGAGCTAAGGAGACTCCCCAGAGCACCATAGCCTCATTGTCCGGAGTCCCTAGACTTCATCCATTCCGTTTGAGAGGTGTCCTTAAGGGACAATGCATGGTTTGCTTGGTGGATAGTGGAGCCACACACAATTTCATCGATGAGGGTCTAGTAGTGAAGCATGGGCTATAGGTTGAGGAGTTTTGGGGATTCAATGTGACTGTAGTAGATGGGTTTCAATTGA
The DNA here is from genome assembly GCA_007115665.2 of Sequoiadendron giganteum. Lineage (NCBI taxonomy): Eukaryota > Viridiplantae > Streptophyta > Pinopsida > Cupressales > Cupressaceae > Sequoiadendron > Sequoiadendron giganteum. The sequence continues at coordinate 430,804,493 of CM021101.1, read as the reverse complement.
GTTGCACTAGGATGGTTTCCCAGCTTAGCATCCAGATTGGAGATTACACCTTGACTGATAACTTCTATGTACTAAGTCTTGGTAATATTGATGGAGTTTTGGGTTTGCAGTGGTTGTAGTCACTTGGGAGGTACATTGAGGACTTCCGCAAAATGGAGTTATAGTTTATGGTTGATGATAAAAAGATTGTGCTGAAGGCTATGTCTGACGATGGTCCTCGAGTAGTGTCAGCTAGGTGGATGGAGGCTTTATTTAGACATGGAGAGGTGGATTGGGCAACACAATGCTTTGTTTCTACCAAGCCTACCTTCGACAACAAGCCACACTACCATGTTGTTATCCAGACGGTGTTGGATAGGCATGGGGTAGTATTTGGCGACATTCCTCTAGGTCGACCACCTGATCGTGGGTTCGAGCATGTCATTGAGCTTGAGGAAGGGGCTAAACCAGTTATAACTACGTCCTATCGAAACCCACGCCATTTTAAGGAGGAGATTGAGAAGCCAATCAAGGAGCTTCTAAGCAAGGGACACGTTCGGCCCATTTCTAGTCCATTTGCCTCGTCGGTTGTTTTGGTAAAAAAGAAGGATGGGACTATGCACATGTGCATAGACTACAGGGCCTTGAATAGGAAGACAATAAAGAACAGATATCCTATTCCCAGGATCAATGAGCTGCTTGATGAGTTACACGGGGCCGTGTTCTTTTCCAAGATTGATCTTCGCTCGGGTTATCATTAGATACGAGTTTGGGAAGAAGATGTTCATAAAACTGCTTTTCGTTGTCACTACGGACATTTTGAATTCTTGGTCATGCCATTCGGACTCACAAATGCACCGACCACATTCCAGTTGTGCATGAATCACACATTCCGTGAGCAGTTACGGAAATTTGTTTTGGTTTTCTTCGACGACATTTTGATATATAGTAGGACATGGGATGATCATCTGCATCATTTGGATGTAGTGTTGAGTATCATGGAGGCTCAATCGCTTTACACGAAAGCTTCCAAATGTGAGTTCGGTATGACTGAGATACTCTCTTGAGCATGTCATTGGGGGGCCTGATGGTGTGAAAGTACACCAAGAGAAAATATAGGCGATTCTGGACTAGCCGCCACCAAAGAACATATCAAAATTGAGAGGCTTCTTGGGTTTGTGCTCGTACTACAGGAGAATTGTGAGAGGTTTCTCACAATTGGCATCATCTTTGATAGACCTTACTAAGAAAGGTGCATTTCTTTGGCTGAGGAGGCACAGGTGACATTCGACAAGCACAAGGAGGTCATGAGTTCATGTCTAGTATTAGCATTGCCAGACTTTACACAGCTGTTTGTCTTGGAGTGTGATGCATCGGGTCAGGGAGTTGGTGTAGTTCTAATGTAGAATTGACATTCGATTGCATATGAGAGTAGGAAGCTGAGGGACACTGAGAGGCTATACTCCACATATGATAAGGAGATGCTAGCGATTATGCATGCGCTAGCTAAGTTCAGGCAATACTAAGTGGGGACAAAATTCGTGGTCAGGACTGATCACAACAGTCTCAAATATTTTCTGGAATAGAAGGACTTGAACGAGCGACAGCAAAAGCGGGTTGTTGACGTGCTTTTTATGACAACGCCAGCACAGAATAAAGTTGTCCAACGGTCACTCTATTCTCTCTTGATCAAAGTGTCCCACATGCTAAGATTGCTTGAAAGTTCATGTGTTCGACTCCAAGGTTCCTTTTATCGCGAATAGACTCAGTTGGTTGATGTGTTTTGCTGGTTATTTCAAGGGGACTTACGTAGTTGTTCGATTCTGTGAAGCAATTAGGACATGAATGATTTGGCAATATTGTTCTGGTATCTAGACTGACTCGGAAAATGCAGAATTTAAAGGGGATAGGGATAGGGATTCTACAAATCTACTTCTAAAGGGTGGAGGACGAGGATCGACTTAAACAATCTTCAAACCAAACTTTGCTTTGTCTCCTTTCGAACAACTCCGACAAAGTTGGTGCAATCTTCAAAGGATGAGAAAAGTGTTCAAACTATGACGCAACATGTTCATACCGTCAATACGACGCATACAAACATATGAACCACAATCGAAGTTAAGTGCTGATACTCCAGTTGACCACGCAAGGCGAACTTACCATCAGTAAGCCCGCTAGTGGTATGGATGAAAGAAGATATGCTCAAATCACAACGCCACACTCCACAATTAACAACTACTTGCATGAAATAAAAATCTATTTTACTCTATCTACCTTGAATTGGAAAGACGAAATGGCCTTGCTAGCTACTCATAACAAAGAAGAAATCACCAAGCAATGAAACTCTTTGTATTATGAAAAGTGTTCACAACAACCTTTTACAAAACTTTCAAAGGAAAGTTTTCTTCCCTCCTCAATCTAAAGCTAACTTCTAAGCTAAATGCTATATGCCTTCTACTCTCTAGCTCTGATCCAATTCCAATTCTAATCTCTATCTAATATTTTACAAATGAGGGGGGATGCCCCTTTTATAATAAGTCCAATTCAGTGGACGGTTTAGATCGAATTACAATGAAGGGCTCAGATCGAGCCACCTATGCCTTGATTAGGGTTTCTGCCCTAAAAACCGCCACAGAGAGGAGTGGGCAATGAATGCACAAAATATTCTCCACTCCCCTGCAGGAATCATAATGAGCAATTAATGCCCACTACCATCATCGAGAAGATCTTCATCCATGAGAGCGTTCCCACTGGCCTTCTCTCGGATAGCAAACTCGATCAACCGGGCCAATACTGCTTCAATCTCCTGTACAGAGATCGGTGGAATATGGTTGAGTTGGAACTCCAAGACTGCTACTGTCTGTCCGTATCTGGTGTAAGATTTCCTCCATGTTACTAAGGCGTCCTGGGTATGTTGAATTATACTAGAGAACGTGGAGACATTCTCAAAGTCATCCAGGACAAGTGACCTCGCAGCTGAGAAGAATGGAGGCAGTCTACTTTTCAAGCCATCAGCAGTTATCTCCTCTGGGACCAACTTTCTAGCGAATATGGCTTCTAATGTATTGAGGACTCCCCCCAAGATGTTGCCCATTGCTTTCCTCACTTTAGCTGAATCTGCCCTTGCTGCGTCGTGAAATCCACGGCCTGTGACCACCGAGGAGTACCAACTGGTGAAATCATACCTATCACCTCTCTGAATTACACCTCCATCCACCAAGGTTTCTAGAGGTATATGCATCAAAGCCCCCAAACGAAGTACAGTCTTCGTTTGATAGATGCGAGTATCACCCCAGGCCTGATCTACTATATCCATCCGTGCCAAAATACTTGAGGCCTGTCGATAAGCATCGGCGAGGTCCTCCATGAATTTCCCTGTCTCAGTATGAACACGGCTAACCCACTTGTCCGCCTCCGTTTCCATTTTCTTCAAATCCTCTAAGGCAACAACTGACTCCTTCGGAAGCTCTGATGGACGTTCTACTGCTGGGTTTGCTGGTTCACCTGGACGTGCTAGATTTTGCATGTATCCTATCAAGGTTTTGTGCTCCTTCTTCAATTTCTTATACTTCCCCTCCGTGCGGAGCAACTGATCCTTCAATGCCTGATAGGAGTTATCGAACTCCTCGATAACTTGGGCTCCCGTAGGACAACCCAACTCTACTGTGGTGATCACGTAATTTTCAGGCCTCTCCTCGGTTCGATCACAATCTTCCCTCGGAATAGCCACCTGAAGCGTGCGAGAGCCTGACTCGTCAGTCGAGATCTTTGAAAACTTTCGGGCCCTTTTCTTCTCTGGTGGCGCACTGATCCTCCTGAGGAACTCTTCCATCTCAATGGCTGGATCCGTATCATCCTCGGGTTCTCTCCTCATTCTGTCGGAAAGCCAATCAGGCACTGTCTGCTGTGGATTACAAATGACAAGGGGCTGTTCTTCTGTTGCCTCCATCTCGTGCACTTCCTCTCTTCTTGCACTGGTCTGCTCAGGCTCATCCTCCTCTATAAGCTGGGTATCTCCCGACCCTTGGGTCTCTTGTTCTGTGTTTTCCTCTTCTTCCAAAGCTGTGTCCAACATCCGCTGAAAATGGGTGTCGGCCATTGTTTCCTCTTCCTCCTCCTGTTGGCCGCCCCTGGATAAACTGACACTAGCTGATTCTCGGGCGTTGGGCTGATCTACCTCCCCAAGTCCCCGCTCTTCCTCCAATCCTGCCCTCTGATCGGCAAATAATGAAACCACTCTCAAACTCGAAGACTGAGTTTGTGAGTGCACGGGTGATGCTTGTTCTATCCTCAACGGTATCGGTTGGGTTGGCACTTCTACTTGTGCCCTTGATGTCTGAGCAATTTGTTTCCCCTTTTTTACCAATAACGGCCTTGGATCACCCATCAAGCTATAAGTAAGGGCGATCGACTTGCTCTTGAGTCTGCATACATGTCTGTCGACCCAAGTCCTGGTAAAAGTCATCACCGGGATAGAAAGCGTGTCCAAGTCCATGATCTCTGGCTCGGACCAATCAGGTGGTGGGACAGGAGTATCCCTAACTGAACCATAGTCGGGTTGCATGATGTTGACATCCTCCTCCACCTGGTTGGGAACTGGAATAATCTCACATTCTCTAATCAACTTGAGAGGAAGTCTGGAAAACATCCTTCTTCTTATCTCAGCCTCATCCACTGCATTTTCCCAAAAGTCCTCCAGATGAGCTCTGTGCCGGTATTCAACGTTCTGTATCATCCGGATGTTCCTGTAAGGATCGAAATCCTGCCTGCCTGTGTGATATGACAAATGATAAGATTGCAGCTCGTCCTCTGCCTCTCGGGCTGCCTGCAAAGAGGGACACACCTCAATGGAATTTCCCATGGTGATAGGAAAATCAAGTCCACCCTTCTTTTTCCTTTTCTGAATCTTATCGTAGGCAATCAATTGCCTAGATACCTCAAGCATTACTATGTGATCAGTGGGGTATCGTGGTAACCGATATGGATACGAAGTGAACCCCTGCAGCCTAATATATGTGAATTTCGGGAATTGGATGAACCAATACCCATATTCCTCAATCAATGTCTGTGCTTCTTTAGATATTCTCTGCTGCGTCCTCTGCTGAAGTGTCCTCGCAATGTGCATTGTGAATGCATCATTTGCCCGCTTATAGTTGGCAATGTTAGCTAAATGTAGCTGTGTGCAGGCTTCATGGATTTTGAATTGACCAGGGGCACAGCCGATTGGCTCCTTGTACGAAATCCCTCTGTACTTAGTCATTCTGGCCAACATGTAAATTATATATGAGCTCATGTAGAAAGTCTTCGTCACCTTCAGGCTCCTGAATTGCTCATCGATGTGGTTGCTAATCATCCTAGCCCAATCGACACACTCCTTTCCCTCCAAGATGATCTCGATGAAGTAGAACATCCAAGGCTCGAAAATGTAAGCCTGTGCACTCCCATTCACCCGGCTCAGCATCATTATCAAATCACAGTATTCTTGTTTCACGCCCTCGGCAATTATCTGCTTTGGGAGCTTAGTGCGGGGTGGCCTCGGCTTCTGCATCCAAACTCTGTTGATGACTGCAGTGACTCTTTCGAAAGAGGAAGAGTACATCTTATCTGCCCTCTTATTTGTCCTGTATAACATCTCCTCAGCAGTCGGAATCCCAAATGCCTCCCCGATGGCATCCGGTGTGAAGTTGGCGAGCAGTTTACCATCCGGAGAGACAATCGTCCTACGTTCTGGCTTGTAGTGATTGGCGCACTCCATAATTAGCTCTGGACACTGAATTGCTGGCGAAAAACTAGCAGCTGCGTAGATTCCACTTTTCATTATATTATGTGCCGTGACTGATGGTTGATGGCCCCCTAGCCCGAACATCCTCGATTTGAGTGCATTCAGATTAAATGAACCAAGGTTGGTGTCATTTAATCCCGCCAACTTTGAAACTATTGCTGACTTTGGGAGAAATGGCTTAGCGAGCCTTTTAATCATTGCCTGCCGGGATGAGCTAGCCTTGCCTGCTTCAGTGTTTGCAGCTCTGTCTACGACTCTGCTTGTTCCTGCAACATCCTTTGCTCCGGCCATCTGCAAAATAAAATAGAATAGCAATAAGCTAAGCTGCAGATTTTTTAAATAAAATGAAGTAACCTCTGAGATGGCTGCGAACGTGGAGTTAGCTTTTTGAAAATAAAAACTCTCAGCATAAATTACCAACTCCAAACCTTGTACTGTATAAAAACTTCAAGCTTATAAAGAAGCTTTCAACGACTGCACTTCCGACTGGCGAAGAAAATTGCAGCCAACTACCAACTTTCAGCCATGTGGATACTTTCTTAGCACAAAATGAATTAAATCCTTTGTCTCGACTTCGTCAACCTCAACAACTTTCGACTTTCAGCAGCTCGAATAAATAAAATCTGCAGCAAGCTACAACCTTCAATTTCAAAACTGCAGCAACTTCGAAATAAATCCTCAGCACAAAATAAATTTCTGCAACTCAACACTTTGCAGCAACTTCGAAAATAAATCTTCCAGCAACTTCGGAAAACAACTTCAACCTTCAACTTCGAAATTGCAGCAACAAACTCTTAGCTCTTCGGCAAATAGAAATTTCTCCAGCAACTTCGCACTTTCAACAACTCAACACTCCGAAATAAAATAAACTCTCAAAGAAATTCTCTCCTCAACACTTCGAAAATATTTCAATCTCTTCTTCAGCAACTTCAACTTCGAAAAATGTGAGGAGAAATGAGAGAAGAGACTGTTTAAATAATTCTTCTCGGAGAATCCTACCAAGTAATGCTGGGGCTATTTTTAGCACCTTCATCAATTCTCCACTCTTTTCGTTAAGAATCTTCTAATTCAGGCGCAGTAGTGGGCTAGTCGTCAGCCAGTCATTATGGCAGTTGCCATTAATAATGATTCCCTCTTTGTAAAAATTCGAATTCTTCCTCTTAGTCTGCCAGTTAACTCTTGGTGATTTAAACAACTCGCGAGAAAAAAAAATCACTTGACTTGATTTAAAATTCCATTTTAAAATCTCGCAGTGTTTAAATAAATTCAACTCGAAAAATTTCGTGGGAGTTGTAAATTTATTTCCAACTTTTAAAATGTCTGTCATTTAAATCCTCGATTTCATAAAATTTGCCTTAGACATTTTAAATTTTCTGTTTAAAATGTTCAACTCCGGGTGATTAAAAATTATTTGCCCGCTCGAAATAATTCATCCTTTGAGATTTAATTTCCGTTAGGAAAATAATCTAGGCAAAACGAAATTCCTCTGAAAATATTAAAATTTCCCTTAGGAAATTAATTTTAGAATTCTGTCAATTCACGGGTGCCGTTTAAAGAGGTTCATTTAATTTTCCATTTGACCCATGGAAAATATTCATCAATATTAAATCTTCTCCTTGAAAAATATTCGTCAACCTTCAACTGCCTTTGGAAAATTTTAAAATTCATCAAATCATCCTTCCATGCCAAGGGCGTATTTTTCCCTAGTGAAATGTTATCTCACTTAGAAAAATTTTCTAACATTTTCTCTTTTGGCGTACTTGACCCTTGGTATTTTTATTCTTGCACCCCTCGCCCACATACTTAGAAATAAATTTAAATCCTCACTCCTTGGGCGTATTTCTTTCTCATTCAAATTTAAATTTCCAGGCCTTAGGAATTTTTAATTTCATCAACCCCTTCAAGGGCGCATTCTTACCTTGGCACTTTCGTCTTCAACACTTAGAAACTTTTTCTAAGTCCTCACCTTCCTTTGGCGCATTTTGACATGCTTACTTTCATTTAAAGTGGGCGCACTTGGAGGGGTCAACTTTCATTTTGTGCCTTAGAATATTTTATAGTCTTCACTTTACCTTGGGGGCACAAATAGACATGTCTACTTCCACTTTCATGCTTAGGCGTTTTTCCACCCTCTTGACCCCTTGGGCACATTTAAACTAACATGCCTTCATTTGAGGGCGCATTTTGACCCCTCTACTTTCATTTCAATGCCTTAGGCGTTTTCCTTTTACTTAACCCCTTGGGCGCATTTAACCTTGTCAACTCCCACTTTTGCCTTAGGCGTTTTTAGCCTTCAATCCTCCATGGGCGCAAATGAGGGGTGGTGCTTTTGTTTTTGCCTTAGAATATTTTCAAACACCTTTATAACCTTGGGCGCATTTACATACACGAGCTTTCAACTTGGGCGCATTTTAGATGTTGAACTTTCAATTTTGCCTTAGAACTTTTTTCAACATTTTCAATGTCTTGAAGGTGGGCGCATTTTAGATGTTGAACTTTCAATTTTGCCTTAGAACTTTTTTCAACATTTTCAATGTCTTGAAGGTGGGCGCATTTTGACCCATGAGCTTTCACTTTGATGACTTAGAATTTTCTTTGAGGGTCTTCACTTTACCTTGGGCGCAAATACTACCTCAAGCTTTCATTTTATGCCTTAGAAGAATTTCAAAGCTTCCATTATCCTTCTCAAGGTGAGGGCGCATTTCACTAGGTGAGCTCCTATTTTCAATGCCTTAGTAGAATTTCATGTTAACCTCTCCATGGTGGGCGCATTTAGGGGGGTGGTACTTTCAAGTGAGGGCGCATTTCTACCCCTCCACTTTCATTTCAATGCCTTAGCCGCTTTTTCTCCAGCAACCCTTTTACACTTGAGGTGGGCGCACCTTGAAGGGTCTACTTTTATTTTACACGCCTTAGTTTATTTTTCACCTTTTCTCCTTCTTGAGGGCGCATTTGATGTGCCATGCTTCCATTCAAACACTTAGGCATTTTTCACATGTAAGCCTTGACTTGAGGGCGCATTTCATGGGGTGAGCTTTTGTTTTTGCCTTAGACATTTTTTTTTTTAACATTTTCAACAACTTGAGGGTGAGGGCGCATTTGAGGGGTGCCACTTCCGTTTCATACTTAGAAAATTTTAAAGACATCAACCTTGAAGGTGGGCGCATTTTGACCCATGAGCTTTCATTTCCCATACTTAGAATATTTCAAGAGTTTCTGCTTGCTATTGCTTTTGCATTCTATTTTTAGCAAGTTGTGCTATTTTTAGCAAGTTGTGTTATTTTTAGCAAGTCCCTTGATTTTCAACCTCTAAGGCTCCGTTTTGCCTGAAAATTTCATCATATGATCTTCTTCACCTTGTGAACCTGTTTTGACAGTCCTTTGCCCTGACCTGCCATTTATAGCCACCTGCTATTTATAGTAAGTTTTGACTTTCTGACTTCAGTAGCTCCGTTTTGCCTGAAAGTTGCAACGCTTGATCTTGATAGCTTGAGTGTCACTCTGATGCCAACCTCGGGTGCAGACCTGCTATTTCTAGCCGTGCCCTGACTTACTAAAAATAGTAAGTTCTCCGATTTCGCTCAAATTTTGCCAGCAGGTACCTTGAAGTGTGCTGACATTGGTGGGGTGCTTCGTTTCGGCTATTTTTGGATTTTACCCCCTATAAAAGTGGAAACCCTAATTTGACCTGTATGTATCCCGAACGGTCTCCGTTTGACTTCATTCCTTCTGCATGTCATTCTGCTTGCTGAACTGGAGTGTTGGGCGGCTGCCATAGTGTACCTGCTAATAATAGAAACTGCCTGAAAAAGTGACTCATCCACTGCCGGATGGTTTTGCATGTCATACTGCCCGTGGGATCTCAAAAAACCCAGAAAAACCCAGAAAACTGGTCTGCATGCATGCACTGGCTAAAAATAGTAAGTCCTTAAAACTCGATCTTCTCCGCTTGCATGTCACACCGTTGCGAAGCTCTTGAAAAACCCAGAAGGAAAAACCTGACATGCGTTGAAAAACACTGCATGCAAACCCTAAAAATAGCCTCCGAAGGCTGAACTCTGAAAGTGATCGTCTTGGTTTGCATGTTACATCACTGCGAAGGTTTTGGAAAACCCAGAAGGATTCTCCAGACATGCATCTGAAAAGCTCATGTGGAAACCCTGAAAATGGCTCTTGAAGCCTGAACTGCCAAAAATAGCAAGTCATCTGATCTGGCTCAAAATTTACGTGTAGGCAGCTTGATGTTACCCGGATGCAATGGAACTGACAGAATTCCAAAATCTCAATAAAATAGTCCCAAATTGAATACTTACTAAAAATAGTAAGTTGCCGGAATACGGTGAAAATTTAGGGGGACTCTGCTGGAAGTCTTCTGACTGCTGTACTAAGCTTAGATTTCAATTTCGTGACTCGGTTTGACCCTTAAAAGCCTGGAGGATGAAAACCCTAATTTCACAGATTTGAACAATACTTTAACCTGGGTCAAACGACAGGACATCCCCGGAAGGACCAGAGACCAGAGAGAGAGCGAACCAAAGCCAAAAGACCAGAATGGAGCAAAATTTAGGGGGTCCCCATCTTGATGGGGTGATGTGTGAAAAAGGTCACAACACGGGTGAGCAAGATTCAAGCGTATGACTTCAATGTGGAGTATATTAAGGGAAAGAAGAATATTATTGCTGATGCTCTTTCCAGAAAACCAACACTTTGCTCTCTCATTGAGATTTCAGTTGATTAGAAATCTCAATTAGTGGCCGAATACACCAAAAATACTTTTGCCTATGATTTGATTGATGGCTAGGTACAGGATGACAGATATTCAGTAGTCAATGACATCATTTATATAAGAACATAATTTATCTTGTACTAGGATTGAAGTTGAAGGCTAGGATTTTGAGGGCTATGCATGATACCCCTCTAACATGACATCCAGGTTTTTTCAAAACTTATCGTTAGATTTGTGAGAGGTTCACCTGGAAGGGATTGAAAGATGATGTGCTGTAGCATGTTAGAGAGTTCGTGGATTGTCAGCAGAACAAGGCAGAACACACATTCCCTGCAGGTCTTCTACAACCATTGCCGATACTTGAACAAAAGTGGGAAGGAATATCCATGGACTTTATCATAGGACTTCGACATGTTTAGGGGAGAGATTGCATATTTGTAGTTGTGGATAGACTGACAAAATATGCCCATTTCTTTGCTGTATCTACCGATTACATTGCACTTCCAGTGGCAGAATTATTCTTTAGAGAGGTGTTTAGGTTGCATGGACTCCCCAAAATGATTGTCAGTGACCATGACAACAGATTTCTATGTATGTTTTGGCAGGAGTTGTTCCGATTGGCAGGTACAGAGTTGACATTGAGCATGAGCTACCATCCTCAAACCGATGGTCGGATAGAGATAGTAAATAAATGGATTGAGGGCTATCTGCGGAATTATGTTTCAAGGCAGCAACGTGCTTGGATCAAGTGGTTGTATTTAGGGGAGTATTGCTACAATATACCACATGTCGATTGGCATGTCCCCTTTCAGGGCCTTATATGGGCATGACGCCTTATCATTTGTAGATTTGGCCTTTGATGATAGCAGGGTCCCTCAGGCCAAGGAGGCAATGCAGAACCATCAGGATATTCTCAAGGCATTGAAAGATAATCTCCAACACATGCATAATCAGTAAGAAATGTATGCAGACAGGCATCGAGTAGAGAGGTCATTTGAGGTTGGAGACTTAGTTTTCCCGTGCTTGCAGCCATACAGGCAATCCTCACTGAAGAAAAGTGGTGCAAAAAAACTCAAGCCATGTATTTATGGGCCCTATAGGATAGTGAGGAGAATTGGTGAGGTTGCATACGAATTGGTGTGTCATGCCCCCAAAATTATAACACTAGAATATGAAGAACTAAAATACAAATAACTAAATAAGCATAAAAAATCATTGCAATTTAAATATTATTATTATTACAATCATCCTATGTTAAATAAATATATAATATAAAACTGATATAAAAATAAACATGCACTATATTATATTAATATAGTATAACATACACATAAATACAAAATGATATAAGTTAATAAACTAGAACAGTTATAAAGACAAAAAGGCAGATAAGACGAAAAGGTTATAGGCAAAAGACAACACTTATATCATGTTTTAAGGCTTGGTAAAATCTTCAAAGGCGGTGAACTTAGTTAGAGATTTTAAAAAAGAATTGATTATGATTTATGAACCGGCGCTTATGTTATGAATGTGATTTACATGGCAGGGTTTATTAATAAAGTAGTAATTAAACATTAAAAGACAGCGATTTCATAAAGCCGCGTCCCTAGTTAAAGGGATAGGTATGACTCTTGGGAATTGACCTATAAAGGAAGAGATCAGGCCAAGACAATTGGATATAGAGAAGGAGAAAAAAGATATATTCCGAGGGAATAAAATGGATGAATAAAGTGTAGAATATATGAATATATTTTGAACAAAGGAAGAAAAGGTGAATAAGAAAGAAATGAAAATTGCCAGCCATAACAGGGAATCAGTTTAGATTATTACTGAACAAAAATTAGAAACAATGAACAAGATAGACATCATTTTGCTTAACTTGCAAATACATGTAATCCAATAAAGATATCAGAAATTGCACCCCTAAAACAGTTATAACAGCAGATTATATATATAAGAGTTTATAACAGATATCTTCTCTTACTTATCAACATATTATTAGTCATCATCAATATATATAAAAGTTTGATAATCAAGTCAATAGTGGTCTTGAAGGTTGCTTATAATAAGATTAAATTTTATCCTTAAAATTATTGGCATTAGGACTATTCAGATACTCTGATTTAGGAGATTAAAAGTAAAGTCCAGATAAATCCATAAGGGGACATTACATGGAGCTTCCCGAGGGCAGTAAAATCCACAACGTCTTCCATGTCTCTTGCCTCAAAAAGGCATTGGGCCAGCAGGTTGTGACATCTCCAGAGCTTCCTCCATTTGATGAAGAAGGAAATTTGGTGTTAGTTTTTGAGGGTATTGCTGATTGGAGAGAGAGGAAGCTGAGAAACAAAGTGATTCAGGAATATCTGATTAAATGGAAAGATTTACCAGTTAAGGATGCAACATGGGAAGGGGAAGAGATTCTGCAACATCCTAATTTGCGATTGCTAGGGGACTAGCAATCCCGGGAAGGGAGGACTGTAATGTCCCCCTTTTCCTGATGATTAATCATGAAGAAATTTTCTAACCTTTTCTATTCCCGGAGGTTAGAAATAAAATAGTCAATAAGGGATAATAAGAAAATTGGAGCCAAAAAGCTATAGTTTAGATGGATAATATTTAATTATTCATTATGTTTATAAAAGTGGGCCACTTTAAGTGACGACCTCTTATTCACTAGGCGACTTAACATGGGGGTTAATAAATTAAAATGAAGCCTAAGTCTATTATTATTAAAAAAAGGACGATTTATTAGATGGAGATAAGACCTCTTCAAGGAAATCGATGGCTTTTTGGAGAGAAAAGGATTAGCATCGAAGGAAAGGATAAGGGCATTGATTGGGAGGGAAAAGGCATTCAGAAATTGGTTTGAATTTTATTCTCTTATCGAGACGTGATGAAGTTTCTAACCAAGACAAAACCCCTGAAATGATTGGGACGAAAACCCCAGATCATGGATTGATTTACTCTGGAACGACTGAGCTTTCTGTGCAAAATTATGGCGTGAGACTTGAAGAAGGTGTTTAGGTTGAGTGGAAGCAATTTGAGGTTGAATCGCTGCAGGCAATGGATAAGACGTGGCTTTTTAATCAAGGACTGTTATTTGTTGAGTTTCCCATGGAGTTTAGAGGCTTATATATATATATGTGTAGACGTTGGAGGACTCTCAGAACCAAGTTGTCGCCCCTAAAAGAAATTCTGGGCGCTCTACTTAATATTCTCTATCTCAGTCCAGTGTATTTCCCAGGTTCTCTATTGCTTATGCTATATTGTTCTTTTTCTGCAATACTATATGAAGTCTAGGTGTCTATGTTAGATTTGTCATTTTGGGTTCATTCCTATGCATGTGTTTAGTCTACACTATAAATCTGAGCAATCCTCAAGTCAAATAAATTGTAATAAAATTCAGAAAAAGTCATTGTTTACATGCATGTTCATTTATGAAGTGGTTCATTATTCCTGCAATATTCTGAGTGTTTTTTTGTAAAGCATAACCTCCCTTAAACTAGAAATTTCAAAAAAACTCTTCATACTTCCGGGAAAGTATATTTCATTGTAATGCCTGAGGTGATCCTTCTTCACTTCAAAGTTTGAAACTGCTCTTTTATATGTTTTACAATGAACTCTGCATCTCCTTCCACTCTTAAAAATTTGATTTTTTATGTTATGAGCATTCTCGAGTCCCAACAAGAATGCCTTTTACTCTGCAGTGTTATTAGTACAATCAAATTGCAAATGGTAAACAAAAGGGCATAACTTACCTTTGGGATATGTAAGGACAACACCAGCACTTGAACCTGTTGTAGAACAACTCCCGTCAAATTGCATGGTCCGTATATGTTCTTCCTATTACTTTTGAAACAAGTCAATTTTATTTCCTTGTCTTCTTCATCTGCCATCATCATATATGTACCAAGACCCGTCTCCTTTATATAAAATTGTAGCTTAGGGTCTTTTGACTTTACCACTGTGAACTGGAATTTCTATTCAGGTTCCTGTTGACGTGCTTTTTATGACAACGCCAGCACAGAATAAAGTTGTCCAATGGTCACTCTATTCTCTCTTGATCAAAGTGTCCCACATGCTAAGATTGCTTGAAAGTTCATGTGTTCGACTCCAAGGTTCCTTTTATCGCGAATAGACTCAGTTGGTTCATGTGTTTTGCTAGTTATTTCAAGGGGACTTACGTAGTTGTTTGACTCTGTGAAGCAATTAGGACATGAATGATTTGGCAATATTGTTCTGGTATCTAGACTGACTCGGAAAATGCAGAATTTAAAGGGGATAGGGATAGGAATTCTACAAATCTACTTCTAAAGGGTGGAGGACGAGGATCGACTTAAACAATCTTCAAACCAAACTTTGCTTTGTCTCCTTTCGAACAACTCCGACAAAGTTGGTGCAATCTTCAAAGGATGAGAAAAGTGTTCAAACTATGACACAACATGTTCATACCGTCAATACGACGCATACAAACATATGAACCATAATCGAAGTTAAGTGCTGATACTCCAGTTGACCACGCAAGGCGAACTCACCATCAGTAAGCCCGCTAGTGGTATGGATGAAAGAAGATATGCTCAAATCACAACGCCACACTCCACAATTAACAACTACTTGCATGAAATAAAAATCTATTTTACTCTATCTACCTTGAATTGGAAAGACGAAATGGCCTTGCTAGCTACTCATAACAAAGAAGAAATCACCAATCAATGAAACTCTTTGTATTATGAAAAGTGTTCACAACAACCTTTTACAAAACTTTCAAAGGAAAGTTTTCTTCCCTCCTCAATCTAAAGCTAACTTCTAAGCTAAATGCTATATGCCTTCTACTCTCTAGCTCTGATCCAATTCCAATTCTAATCTCTATCTAATTATTTACAAATGAGGGGGGATGCCCCTTTTATAATAAGTCCAATTCAGTGGACGGTTTAGATCAAATTACAATGAAGGGCTCAGATCGAGCCACCTATGCCCTGATTAGTGTTTTTGCCCTAAAAACCGCCACAAAGAGGAGTGGGCAATGAATGCATAGAATATTCTCCACTCCCCTGCAGGAATCATAATGAGCAATTAATGCCCAATACCATCATCAAGAAGATCCTCATCAAGCAGCGCGTTCCCACTGGCCTTCTCCCGGATAGCAAACTCGATCAATCGGGCCAATACTGCTTCAACCTCCTGTGCAGAGATCGGTGGAATATGGTTGAGCTGGAACTCCAAGACTGCTACCGTCTGTCCGTATCTGGTGCAGGATTTCCTCCATGTCACTAAGGCGTCCTGGGTATGTTGAATTATACTAGAGAACGTGGAGACATTCTCAAAGTCATCCAGGACAAGTGACCTCGCAGCTGAGAAGAATGGAGGCAGTCTACTTTTCAAGCCATCAGTAGTTATCTCCTCTGGGACCAACTTTCTAGCAAATATGGCTTCTAATGTATTGAGGACTCCCCCCAAGATGTTGCCCATTGCTTTCCTCACTTTAGCTGAATCTGCCCTTGCGCGTCGTGAAATCCACGGCCTGTGACCACCGAGGAGTACCAACTGGTGAAATCATACCTATCACCTCTCTAAATTACACCTCCATCCACCAAGGTTTCTAGAGGTATATGCATCAAATCCCCCAAACGAAGTACAGTCTTCGTTTGATAGATGCGAGTATCACCCCAGGCCTGATCTACTATATCCATCCATGCCAAAATACTTGAGGCCTGTCGATAAGCATCGATGAGGTCCTCCATGAATTTCCCTGTCTCAGTATGAACACGGCTAACCCACTTGTCCGCCTCCATTTCCATTTTCTTCAAATCCTCTAAGGCAACAACTGACTCCTTCGGAAGCTCTGATGGATGTTCCACTACTGGGTTTGCTGGTTCACCTGGACGTGCTAGATTTTGCATGTATCCTATCAAGGTTTTGTGCTCCTTCTTCAATTTCTTATACTTCCCCTCCGTGTAGAGCAACTGATCCTTCAATGCCTGATAGGAGTTATCGAACTCCTCGATAACTTGGGCTCCCGTAGGACGACCCAACTCTATTGTGGTGATCACGTAATTTTCAGGCCTCTCCTCGGTTCGATCACAATCTTCCCTCAGAATAGCCACCTGAAGCGTGCGAGAGCCTAACTCGTCAGTCGAGATCTTTGAAAAATTTTGGGCCCTTTTCTTCTCTGGTGGCGCACTGATCCTCCTGAGGAACTCCTCCATCTCAATGGCCGGATCCGTATCATCCTCGGGTTCTCTCCTCATTCTGTCGGAAAGCCAATCAGGCACTGTCTGCTGTGGATTACAAATGACAAGGGGCTGTTCTTTTGTTGCCTCCATCTCGTGCACTTCCCCTCTTCTTGCACTGGTTTGCTCGGGCTCATCCTCTTCTATAAGCTGGGTATCTCCCGACCCTTGGGTCCCCTGTTCTGTGTTGTCTTCTTTTTCCAAAGCCGTGTCCAACATCTGCTGAAAATGGGTGTTGGCCATTGTTTCCTCTTCCTCCTCCTGTTGGCCGCCCCTGGATAGACTGACACTAGCTTATTCCCGGGCGTTGGGCTGATCTACCTCCTCAAGTTCCCGCTCTTCCTCCAATCCTGCCCTCTGATCGGCAAATAATGAAACCACTCTCAAACTCGAAGACCGAGTTTGTGAGTGCACGGGTGATGCTTGTTCTATCCTCAACGGTATCGGTTGGGTTGGCACTTCTACTTGTGCCCTCGATGTCTGAGCAATTTGTTTCCCCTTTTTTACCGATAACGGCCTTAGGTCACCCATCAAGCTATAAGTAAGGGCGATCGACTTGCTCTTGAGTCAGCATACATGTCTGTCGACCCAAGTCCTGGTAAAAGTCATCACCGGGATAGAAAGCGTGTCCAAGTCCATGATCTCTGGCTCGGACCAATCAGGTGGTGGGACAGGAGTATCCCTAACTGAACCATAGTCGGGTTGCATGATGTTGACATCCTCCTCCACCTGGTTGGGAACTGGAATAATCTCACATTCTCTAATCAACTTGAGAGGAAGTCTGGAAAACATCCTTCTTCTTATCTCAGCCTCATCCACTGCATTTGCCCAAAAGTCCTCCAGATGAGCTCTGTGCCGGTATTCAACGTTCTGTATCATCCGGATGTTCCTGTAAGGATCGAAATCCTGCCTGCCTGTGTGATATGACAAATGATAAGATTGCAGCTCGTCCTCTGCCTCTCGGGCTGCCTGCAAAGAGGGACACACCTCAATGGAATTCCCCATGGTGATAGGGAAATCAAGTCCACCCTTCTTTTTCCTTTTCTGAATCTTATCGTAGGCAATCAATTGCCTAGATACCTCAAGCATTACTATGTGATCAGTGGGGTATCGTGGTAACCGATACGGATACGAAGTGAACCCCTGCAGCCTAATATATGTGAATTTCGGGAATTGGATGAGCCAATACCCATATTCCTCAATCAATGTCTGTGCTTCTTTAGATATTCTCTGCTGCGTCCTCTGCTGAAGTGTCCTCGCAATGTGCATTGTGAATGCATCATTTGCCCGTTTATAGTTGGCAATGTTAGCTAAATGTAGCTGTGTGCAGGCTTCATGGATTTTGAATTGACCAGGGGCACAGCCGATTGGCTCCTTGTACGAAATCCCTCTGTACTTAGTCATTCTGGCCAACATGTAAATTACATATGAGCTCATGTAGAAAGTCTTCGTCACCTTCAGGCTCCTGAATTGCTCATCGATGTGGTTGCTAATCATCCTAGCCCAATCGACACACTCCTTTCCCTCCAAGATGATCTCGATGAAGTAGAACATCCAAGGCTCGAAGATGTAAGCCTGTGCACTCCCATTCACCCGGCTCAGCATCATTATCAAATCACAGTATTCTTGTTTCACGTCCTCGGCAATTATCTGCTTTGGGAGCTTAGTGCGGGGTGGCCTCGGCTTCTGTATCCAAACTCTGTTGATGACTGCAGTGACTCTTTCGAAAGAGGAAGAGTACATCTTATCTGCCCTCTTATTTGTCCTGTATAACATCTCCTCAGCAGGTGGAATCCCAAATGCCTCTCCGATGGCATCCGGTGTGAAGTTGGCGAGCAGTTTACCATCCGGAGAGACAATCGTCCTACGTTCTGGCTTGTAGTGATTGGCGCACTCCATAATTAGCTCCGGACACTGAATTGCTGGCGGAAAACTAGCAGCTGCGTAGATTCCACTCTTCATTATATTATGTGCCGTGACTGATGGTTGATGGCCCCCTAGCCCGAACATCCTCGATTTGAGTGCATTTAGATTAAATGAACCAAGGTTGGTGTCATTTAATCCCGCCAACTTTGAAACTATTGCTGATTTTGGGAGAAATGGCTTAGCGAGCCTTTTAATCATTGCCTGCCGGGATGAGCTAGCCTTGCCTGCTTCAGTGTTTGCAGCTCTGCCTGCGGCTCTGCTTGTTCCTGCAACATCCTTTGCTCCGGCCATCTGCAAAATAAAATAGAATAGCAATAAGCTAGGCTGCAGATTTTTTAAATAAAATGAAGTAACCTCCGAGACGGCTGCGAACGTGGAGTTAGCTTTTTGAAAATAAAAACTCTCAACATAAATTACTAACTCCAAACCTCGTACTGTATAAAAAATTTCAAGCTTATAAAGAAGCTTTCAATGACTGCACTTCCGACTGGCGAAGAAAATTGCAGCCAACTACCAACTTTCAGCAATGTGGATACTTTCTCAGCACAAAATGAATTAAATCCTTTGTCTTGACTTCGTCAACCTCAGCAACTTTCAACTTCTAGCAGCTCTAATAAGTAAAATCTGCAGCAAGCTTCAACTTTTCGTGCAACTTCAATACTCAGCAATTTCGAAATAAATCCCCAGTACAATATAAATTTCTGCAACTCAACACTCTGCAGCAACTTCAACAAATAAATCTTCCAGCAACTTCGGAAAACAACTTGAACCTTCAACTTCGAAATTGCAGCAACACTTTCAGCTTTTCGAAAGAAAGAGTCTCGGCAAATGAAAATTTCTCCAGCACTTCGCACTTTCGGTAACTCAACACTCCGAAATAAAATAAACTCTCAAAGAATTTCTCTCCTCAACCACTTCGAAAATATTTCAATCTCTCAAGAACTTCTTCAGCAACTTCAACTTCGAAACAATGTGAGGAGAAATGAGAGAAGAGATTGTTTAAATAACTCTTCTTGGAGAATCCTGCTAAGTAGTGTTGGGGCTATTTTTAGCACCTTCATCAATTTTCCACTCTCTTCGTTCGGAATCTTCTAATTCAAGCGCAGTAGTGGGCTAGTCGTCAGCCGGTCATTATGGCAGTTGCCATTAATAATGATTCCTTCTTCAAATTTCGAATTTTCCTTTCTAGTCTGCCGGTTAACTCTTGGCGATTTAAACAACTCGCGAGAAAAATCACTTGACTTGATTGAAAATTCCATTTTAAAATCTTCGCAGTGTTTAAATAAATTCAACTCGAAAAATTTCGTGGGAGTTGTAAATTTATTTGCAACTTTTAAAATGTCTGTCATTTAAATCCTCGATTTCATAAAATTTGCCTTAGACATTTTAAATTCTCTCTTTAAGATATTCAACTCCGGGTGATTTAAAATCACTTGCATGCTCGAAATAATTCATCCTCTGAGATTTAACTTCCGTCAGGAAAATAATCTAGGCAAAACGAATTTCCTCTGAAAATATTAAAATTTCCCTTAGGAAATTAATTTTGAAACTATGTTAACTCATGGGTGCATTTTAAATGGGTTCATTTGATTTTCACTTAGAAAATATTTTATCAAGTCGCCAACCCTGTCGAAATGTCTGGAAAATTTTAAAATTCATCAAATCATCCTTCCATGCCAAGGGCGTATTTTTCCCTAGTGAAATGTTATGTCACTTAGAAAAATTTTCGAACATTTTCTAACTCTGGCGTACTTGACCTCTTGGTATATATTTTTTTTATTTCCACGCGTTAGCCAATTCTCATGTAACCCCCTTCACAATGTTGGGCACATTTCATAGGTGGAGCTTTGATTTTAGTGCCTTAGAAACTTTTGAAGTCACTTGCTTGTCTTGAGGGCGCATTTTAGGTGTCATGCTTCATTCTCATGCCTTAGAAATATTTCGGCCCAACCACTCCTAGCACAAGGGCGCATTTGATGGGGTCTACTTCTATCTCACACGCCTTAGTTTATTTTTCACCTTTTCTCCCTCTTGAGGGCGCATTTCACAAGGTGAACTTCTATTTTCAATGCCTTAGCCGCTTTTCACTAGGCAACATCTTCCTTGGGCGCATTTTGATGGGGTAGCTTCAAGATGAGGGCGCATTTCATGAGGTGAGCCTTTATTTTGTAACTTAGGAATTTTCTAAACTCCCTCACCTCAAGCCAAGGGCACATTTCATGGGTGGAGCTTCTATTTCTCCAACACTTAAAAACTTTTTCAACTTTCATCCCCTTCATGGGCGCATTTGAGGGATCTTACTTTCATTTTTGCACACTTAGTAAAATTTTCAAGTCCTCTTGCTTGCCTTGAGGGCGCATTTTAAGTGTCATGCTTTGATTTGTGCCTTAGAATATTTTTGAAGTCTCCACCTCTCCTTGGGTGCATTTAGCATGTTATGCTTTTATTTCATGCCTTAGAAATTTTCAAGGCTTCCATCAAGGTGGGCGCATTTGCTATGCTTAACTTTGAATTTTGCCTTAGACAATTTTCAAGCTATCAATCTGTGAGGTGGGCGCATTTTGAAGGGGATACTTTCATTTTCCCACACTTAGAATATTTTCCATGCCTCTGCCTGCCTTTGTTTATGCATTCTATTTTTAGCAAGTCCCTTGATTTTCAACCTCTAAGGCTCTGTTTTGCCTGAAAATTTCATCATATGATCTTCTTCACTTTGTGAACCTGTTTTGCCAGTCCTCTGCCCTGACCTGCTATTTATAGCCACCTGCTATTTATAGTAAGTTTTGACTTTCTGACTTCAGTAGCTCCGTTTTGCCTGAAAGTTGCAACGCTTGATCTTGATAGCTTGAGTGTCACTCTGATGCCAACCTCGGGTGCAGACCTGCTATTTATAGCCGTGCCCTGACTTACTAAAAATAGTAAGTTCTCCGATTTCGCTCAAATTTTGCCAGCAGGTACCTTGAAGTGTGCTGACATGGGTGGGGTACTTCGTTTCGGCTATTTTTGGATTTTACCCCCTATAAAAGTGGAAACCCTAATTTGACTTGTATGTATCCCGAACGGTCTCCGTTTGTCCTCGTTCTTCTGCATGTCGTTCTGCTTGCTGAACTGGAGTGTTGGGCGGCTGCCAGAGTGTACCTGCTAAAAATAGAAACTGCCTGAAAAGTGACTCATCCACTGCCGGATGGTTTTGCATGTCATATTGCCCGTGGGATCTCAAAAAACCCAGAAAAACCCAGAAAACTGGTCTGCATGCATGCACTGGCTAAAAATAGTAAGTCCTTAAACTTTGATCTTCTCCGCTTGCATGTCACACCGTTGTGAAGCTCTCGAAAAACCCATAAAGAAAAACCCGACACACGCGTTGAAAACACTGCATGCGAACCCTAAAAATAGCCTCTGGCTGAACTCTGAAAGTGGATCGTCGGTTTGCATGTTACATCACTGCGAAGGTTTTGGAAAACCCAGAAGGATTCTCCAGACATGCATCTGAAAAGCTCATGTGGAAACCCTGAAAATGGCTCTTGAAGCCTGAACTGCCAAAAATAGCAAGTCGTCTGATCTGGCTCAAAATTTACGTGTAGGCAGCTTGATGTTACCCGGATGCAGTGGAACTGACAGAATTCCAAAATCTCAAAAAAATAGTCCCAAATTGAATACTTACTAAAAATAGTAAGTTGCCGGAATATAGTGAAAATTTAAGGGGACTCTGCTGGAAGCCTTCTGACTGCTGTACTGAGCTTGGATTTCAATTTCGTGACTCGGTTTGACCCTTAATAAGCCTGAAGGATGAAAACCCTAATTACACAGACTTAACCAATACTTCAACCTGGGTCAAACGACGGGACATCCCCGGAAGGACCAGAGACCAGAGAGAGAGCGAACCAAAGCCAAAAGACCAGAATGGAGCAAAATTTAGGGGGTCCCCATCTTGATGGGGTGATGTGTGAAAAGGGTCACAACAGTTCCAATCTGACTTTTTCCTCCTTTGACTGAAATAGTTGTGGAGGACCAATCCAATTGAGTTTATCCACCAAGATCTTTAGAGAAACTACAACTTAACAACATATCATAAACTAGTAGGAAAATCTGCTACTAAGATAGTCATCATAATTCATTTATTTGGATGTGTTGCAAGAGCAACTTGTTAAATATGATCAAATCTATCAGATTATAAACTGAATAAATGAATTTGATGTCAAGTTAAATCTGGATGTATGTAAGAAATACTAAGTCTGATTTCTGTTATAGATATTCGATCCTCAAGAGCAGAACGTTTATTAATTTCAATGATCTTCTTGAGGATCGAATCTCCCATAAATATGGATAGGGAGGCACGTCCCATGATAGGGAGACACGACCCATGACAGAGAGACACGTCCCATGATAGGGAGACATGACTTAGGGAGACGCGTCTCATGAGAGACACGACTTAGGGAGACGCGTCTCATGAGAGACACGTCTCATGAGCGGACGTGTCTTAGTTATGTGTTCTCTTCGTCTAACTAAGACAGCCGAAGATTAGTCTCTTAGCAAGGATGATTATTTATGCATTTAGATGTCATTCAATTTGATCTGAATATATACAATTTATATTCTCTCAATGCAGATCGAAGAACTATACTTGGGATTGGTGATTTCGATATAAATGATGATGATGAATATATTCAATCATCATTTATATTTGACCGAAGCTATCTTTATTCAACACTCCCTCTTAGCTAGGGAAGATAACTCCAACCAAGTATAAAGTGATATCACCTTACTCGTGATATCAGAAGATATTGTATACTAAAAGTGTCAAGTCACATGACATTCTTCATAACACATCTTCATGATGGTATGTGCACTGACATCAAGCCACATGATGTCTACCATAATAAATCATGGCATATCCACGGATATATACATATCCACCATGAATATCTCATAAGGATCATAATGATCTTCAATTGATATCAAGTCTCATGATATCTATCAAAATGTCCACAAGATACTATCATGACATATCCACAGATATCAAGTCACATGATATCTATCATGATAGTCCAACTACTCATTGTAGAGTCGTCACTTTACAATGTCAAATACAAGTGTTCATTATCAGAAAGATTGTCACCTTTCAATAATGTACATAGGCGGAGAGAGGGCCCATAAAGTCATGGAGTCACACACATGACAAAAAAGTTTACACATTAAACATCTTTTAAATACATTAGTACAAAATAAACATTTTGAATCTCAATCTCAATAACAATTTACATCTCAACCATTACCAAGTTTCTTCCTGAAGTGTTCAACTTTAACTCTGGATAGAGGCTTGGTGAGAATGTTTGCTGTTTGATCATTTGTACTAATATACTCCAACTGGATCACATTCCTTTCTACCATGTCTCCCACATAGTGGTAAGGGATCTCTATATGCTTAGATCTATCATGGAATATTGGATTTACTGAAAGCTTGATGCAACTCTGATTATCATAGTGGATAATAGTAGGATTCAGGGGCTCACCAAATAATCCCACAAGCAATTTGCGGAGCCATACTGCTTCTCTTGCCCCCATAGAGGCTGCAATATATTCAGCTTCTGTTGAGCTTTGTGCCACTAAAGACTGTTTCCTGCTGATCTAAGAGATCATAGCCGATCCTAAACTGAAGCAACATCCTGATGTGCTTTTCCGATCGGTTACACTTCCAACCCAATCTAAATCAGAGTATCCATGTAAATCTAGTTGGACATTTTTGTATTTAAGACCATATCCAATAGTACCTTGAAGGTATCTCAATATGTGCTTCACAACAACAAGGTGAATTTCCTTTGGTTCACACATGAACTGGCTTAGGGCATTCATTGCATAGCAAATATCTGGTCTGGTGTTAACCAAGTACATTAATGATCCAATTATCTGTCTATAGAGAGTAGGATCTGCAAATTTTGATTCTGTTGCTGCTTCTTTCAATTTGTGTAAGTTGGTTTCCATAGGTGTAGACATGGGTCTACAGTCTAACATCCCAAATCTCTTCAAAATATCAATAGTGTACTTTCCTTGATTTAGGATGATGCCATCTGATTTCTGCCAGACTTCTAACCCCAGGAAGTAATGTAAAATGACCAAGTCTTTCATGTCAAATTCTGAAGCCAGGTCCTTTTTACCTTGAGCAATAAGGTGATCTTCTCCTGTTATTAATAGGTCATCAACATATAAAATTATTAATAGCATATCACTTTTAATTACCTTAAAATAGAGATTTGGATCTGCATCATTCTTGGAAAATCCTAGTCCCAAAAGATAGTTGTCAATTCTTTCATACCAGGCTTTGGGAGCTTGTTTAAGTCCATATAGAGCTTTCTTCAATTTGCATACATGTGAGTCTACTTTATGTATCACAAAACCTTCAGGTTGCTCTAGATAGACTTCTTCTTGAATGGTCCCATTCAGGAAAGCAGTTTTCACATCCATTTGATGGATCTTCCAGCCTTTAGCTGCTGCAATAGCTATTACTGCTCTCACAGAGGTGTATCGAGCAACAGGTGCAAATGTCTCTTCATAATCAATACCTTCCTTTCGTGAGAAACCTCTGGCCACAAAACGTGCCTTGTGTTTCTCTATACTACCATCAGTAGCATGTTTGATTTTGAAGAGCCATTTGGAAGAGACAACAGATTTCTCTTTTGGTCTAGGTACTACATCCCATACATCATTTTTCAAAACGGACTGATACTCTTCCGTCATCGCATCTTTCCACACTTGTTGCTTGAGAGCTTCCGTAACACTAGTTGGTTCTGAACTAATGATCTCAGTCATTAAGGTAACATAGCTTGAGAATCTTTTGGGTCTCTTACTTTCTCTAAAAGTTCCTTTGGGTGCTGTATGTTTCTCAGCTTCTTTAATCATCTTTCTTGCCCAAAGTGGTCTCCTCTTGTAGTTGTTATTAGGATTTTCTTCTGGAGTAGTTTGGTTTTCATTTATGATTTCTTCAAGATACTCCCTCTGAATCTCAGGAGTTGGATCCTCCTCCAAGACTTTAGGAGAATCTTGAATTTCTATCTCATTTGAACTCTTTGCCCTTTTGAAAGCAATGTCTTCCTCGAATATGACATCTCTGCTTAGTTCAATTTGTTTCTGACCAGATATGTATATTCTGTAGGCTTTTGAGGTTTCACTATAGCCCACAAATACCCCTTTCTTCTAGAAGGTTCTAATTTAGTTCTCTTTTCTTTAGGTACATCAATGCAGACAGGGCAACCAAAGATCCTTAAGTGACTTATGTCAGGTTTTACACCAGTAAATGCCTCTTCAGGAGTCTTGTTATCTAGATGTGAGTGGGGACATCTATTTTGAATGTAGACAGCTGTCCTAGAGGCTTTTGCCCAAAATGAGGTTTCTATGTTTTGGTCGAACAACATTGCTCTAGTAGCTTCTACAATAGTTCTATTTTTCCTCTCAACAACACCATTTTGTTGAGGATTGTAGGCTACAGTAAACTCCCTCTTAATCCCAGCATTTACACAAAATTCCTTAAAGATTTCTGAGGTGTATTCCTTCCCATTATCTGTTCTTAGTATTTTGATTTTCTTCCCGAAGAAGTTTTCTATAAGTGCTTTGAACTCCTTAAACCTTTTAAGGATTTCTATCGACTCCTTACATTTAAGAAAATATATCCAGGTCTTCCTAGAGAAGTCATCTACAAATATTACATAATATAAGAATCTCGCCATGGAGGGTACAAACATAGGTCCACATAAGTCAGAGTGTACTAGTTCTAATACATTTTTGGTTTTACTAAAACTATTTTGGAAGGTCCCCTTTGTATTCTTTCCTAGGGCACACCCTCTGCATGCTCCTTCATGAATTTGTTTTAATTTGGGCAATCCTGTTACTAATTTTTCTACAGAAGGTAAGGGCACAGAAATGAATATGTCCTAATCTTCGATGCCAAATTTCATTTGAATCAGAGGTCTCATGAATAAGAGCTTGTTTAGAATCAGTGCACAGTTTGTAGAGATATCCTTGTCTTACACCTATAGTTTGTGCTTTCTTTATAGTGGAGTTCTTTGGCCATGCCAGAACTTTTCCATCCATAAAGGTAACCCTATATCTGTTGTCTTCAAGAGCAGAAATGGATATTAGATTCCTCTTTATTCCTGGTACAAACAATACTCCAGTGAGTTGTAGAGAGAGGCCAGACTTCAAATTTATGGTGCAAGTTCCAACCCCTTTTACTGGATGTGCAGAATCATCCCCAATAGTTACTTCTTCGTCAGTTTCTTCTGTCATAGTATCTAGGTGTTCTCTAAACCCTGTGATGTGCCTTGATGAACCACTATCAATTACCCAATTGTTGACTTTGTTTGATACTTGACTTGATAGTGCTGAGTAGAAGACAAATTTCTCAGAGTCATATTCTGTATTTGTCTTTCTAACTTTAGCAAAGGATGCTTGTTGTTTTGTTCTATCAGGGCACTTCATTGCATAGTGTCCATATTGATCACATCTGAGACATTGTATTTGGGAGATGTCTTTCCTTTTCTTGAATGGTCCCTTTCCATAAGAATTCTTCTTTCTCTTGAAGTTTTTCTTCTTACCTTTCTTATGAGAATTTTTGTTTAGCACATGAATATCCTCATCTATGATTTTCTGATTGTTTTCTTTTGTCATTAGTCTTGTTTCTTCTTTTAAGCAATCCGTTCTTAGCCTATCAAATTTAGGGAGTTTTGATCTTGCACTTATTCCTTGAACAAATGACTCCCAAGAGTTTGGTAGGCGACCTAGAGCTATTAGAGTTAACTCTTTGCTATCAATTTGATATCCGACTGTTGACAGTTGATTTCTTAGTTCATTGATTCTCATGAAATATGCACTAATAGATTCTCCCTTGTTTATCTGAACATGATTAAGTTACCTTTTTAGAGCAAGGGTCCTACTGGTGTTGTTTATTTCAAAGGTGCTCTCAAGGGATTTAAACATTTGATATGCAGTCTCATGTTTAGATAGAATAGGTACTATATGATCCCTAACTGCATCCACTATAATTTTCATGGTTTTCTCATCGTTCTCAATCCATTGAGTTTTCTCCTGATCAGTCTCTGGTGCTATCTTGTTTTCTTTCACAAATGAGTCTAACTTATTTTCTTTTAGAATCATCATGATTCTGAATTTCCATGAAGTAAAGTTGTTTGCACCTTCAAGACGATCCTCGAATCTGATTACATTTGACATTATGAAGAATGTTATGTGTTTGTGATTTCAAGAGAAAATACGATTTAAATAATTTGATATCTGGATTTAATCGGATCTTTTCTCAACGTGGCTCTGATACCATGTTAAATATGATCAAATCTATCAGATTATAAACTGAATAAACGAATTTGATGTCAAGTTAAATCTGGATGTATGTAAGAAATACTAAGTCTGATTTTTGTTATAGATATTCGATCCTCAAGAGCAGAACGTTTATTAATTTCAATGATCTTCTTGAGGATCGGATCTCCCATAAATATGGATAGGGAGGCATGTCCCATGATAGGGAGACACAACTTAGGGAGACGTGTCTCATGAGAGACACGTCTCATAAGAGATATGTCTCATGAGCGTGTTGTGACCTTTTTCACACATCACCCCATCAAGATGGGGACCCCCTAAATTTTGCTCCATTCTGGTCTTTTGGCTTTGGTTCGCTCTCTCTCTGGTCTCTGGTCCTTCCGGGGATGTCCTGTCGTTTGACCCAGGTTAAAGTATTGGTTAAGTCTGTGTAATTAGGGTTTTCATCCTTCAGGCTTTTAAGGGTCAAACCGAGTTAAAATTGAAATCTAAGCTTGGTACAGCAGTCAGGAAGACTTCTAGCAGAGTCCCCCTAAATTTTCACTGTATTCCGGCAACTTACTATTTTTAGTAAGTATTCAATTTGGGACTATTTTTTTGTCAGTTCCACTGCACGGGCATCAAGCTACTTGCACGTAAATTTTGAGCCAAATCGGACGACTTGCTATTTTTGGCAGTTCAGGCTTCAAGAGCCATTTTCAGGGTTTCCACATGAGCTTTTCAGATGCATGTCTGGAGAATCCTTCTGGGTTTTCCAAAACCTTCGCAGTGATGTAACATGCAAACCGAGACGATCACTTTCAGAGTTCAGCCTTCGGAGGCTATTTTTAGGGTTTGCATGCAGTGTTTTTCAACGCATGTCGGGTTTTTCTTTATGGGTTTTTCGAGAGCTTTGCAACAATGTGACATGCAAGCGGAGAAGATTGAGTTTTGAGGACTTACTATTTTTAGCCAGTGCACGCATGCAGACCAGTTTTCTGGGTTTCTTGAGATCCCACGGGCAATATGACATGCAAAATCATCCGGCAGTGGATGAGTCACTTTTCAGGCAGTTTCTATTTTTAGCAGGTACACTCTGGCAGCCGCCCAACACTCCAGTTCAGCAAGCAGAACGACATGCAGAAGGAACGAGGACAAACGAAGACCGTTCGGGATACATGCAAGTCAAATTAGGGTTTCCACTTTTATAGGGGGTGAAGTCCAAAAATAGTCAAGACGGAGTACCCCACCCATGTCAGCACACTTCAAGGCACTTGCTAGCAAAATTTGAGCGAAATCGGAGAACTTACTATTTTTAGTAAGTCAGGGCACGGCTATAAATAGCAGGTCTGCACCCGAGGTTGGCATCAGAACGACACTCACGTTATCAAGATCGAGCGTTGCAATTTTCAAGCAAAACGGAGCTACTGAAGTCAGAAAGTCAAAACTTACTATAAATAGCAGGTGGCTATAAATAGCAGGTCAGGGCAGAGGACTGGCAACACAGGTTCACAAAGTGAAGAAGATCATAGGATGAAAGTTTCAGGCAAAACGGAGCCTTAGAGGTTGAAAATCAAGGGACTTGCTAAAAATAGCATGACTTACCCGAAATAGACGGTGAAGATGAAGGCAGGCAGAGGCATGAGAAAAATGCCTAAGGCACGAAAATAAAAGTGGCCTACCTCAAATGCGCCCTCACCTTGAGAAGGATAGTGGAAGCTTTGAAAAACGCCTAAGGCATGAAATAAAAGCATGGCATTCTAAATGCGCCGTCACTCCCAAGTCATGTTGAGAGAGTTCAAAAGTTTCTAAGTGCTAAAATGAAAGCTCATGGGTCAAAATGCGCCCAAGGGGTCAAGAGGTTGAAAATTCTACTAAGGCAAAATTGAAAGTTCAACTAAGGAAATGCGCCCAAGTTGACAAGGTTAAATGCGCCCTCACTTGAAAGCACCCCCCCTCATTTACGCCCAAGGTTCTTGGAGCCAAAAAAACGCCTAAGGCATGGAAATGAAAGCTTGCCTATGTATTTGCGCCCAAGGAGGATGTGGAAGTAAAAAAAAAAACGCCTAAGTGTTAAAACAAAAGCTTCAAGGTCAAAATGCGCCCTCACCTTGGAAGAATATTGAAAGTGTTGGAAAATGTTCTAAGGCAAAAACGGGAGTAGCCATGGCAAAATGCGCCCTCAAGGTAAGTGGGAAGAGTTAAAATGCGCCCACCTAGTAGAAAAAGCGGCTAAGGCACAAAATAAAAGTGGCCTACCTCATATGCGCCCAAGGTTCTTGGAGCCAAAAAAAACGCCTAAGGCAGAATTGGAAATTGCCCATTTGCGCCCACCTTGAGGAAGAGCCTTGAAAGGCATAAAAATGAAAGCTACCCCCTTGAAATGCGCCCAACTTGTGGTAGAGGAAGGTGATTCTTTTTTTTCAAGGCATAGATTGAAAGCTTGCCACTTAAAATGCGCCCTTGAAGAAGTTGAAGTGGAGTTTTTTTTTTTATTTTTATAAGTGGCAAGATGAGAGTAGACATGTCTATTTGCGCCCTCAAGTAAAGGTGAAGCATGCAAATTTTCTAAGTGAAAAACACCTAAGGCAAAGTGAAGGCTTAGCATATCAAGTGCGCCCAGCTTGTGGGTGATTTAAAAAAAAATCCTCTAAGACATGGAAATTAAAAGGTACCAAGAAGAAATACGCCCAAGAAATGAGAGGGATTTAAATTTTAATTCCTAAGGCATGGAGATAGATATTTCACCAGAGAAGTATACGCCTAGGGGGGATGAAGGTTTAAATTCTCTACTAAGCATATGAAGCGGAGAAATTCCTAGGGCGTGAGAATTTGAAAAATTGAAAGAGTGGGTGAACATGAAAATTTTCCAGACATTTAAACAGGGTTGGCGACTTGATAAAATATTTTCTAAGTGAAAATCAAATGAACCCGTTTAAAATGCACCCATGAGTTAGCAGAGTTTGAAAATTAATTTCCTAAGGGAAATTTTAATATTTTCAGAGGAAATTCATTTTGCCTAGATTATTTTCCTGACGGAAGTTAAAGCTCAGAGGATGAATTATTTCGAGCATGCAAATAATTTTTAATCACCCGGAGTTGAACATTTTAATGAGAGAATTTAAAATGTCTAAGGCAAATTTTATGAAATCGAGGATTTAAATGACAGACATTTTAAAAGTTGGAAATAAATTCACAACTCCCACGGATTTTTCGAGTTGAATTCAATTAAACACTGCGAGAATTCTTAAATGGAATTTTAAATCAAGTCAGGTGATTTTCTTTTTTTCGCGAGTTGTTTAAATCGCCAAGAGTTGACTGGCAGACCAAGAGGAAAATTCGAATTTTTACAAGGAATCATTATTAATGGCAACTGCCATAATGACCGGCTGACGACTAGCCCACTACTGCACTTGAATTAGAAGATTCCGAACGAAGAGAGTGGAAAATTGATGAAGGTGCTAAAAATAGCCCCAGCACTACTTAGCAGGATTCTCCGAGAAGAATTATTTAAACAATCTCTTCTCTCATTTCTTCTCACATTGTTTCGAAGTTGAAGTTGCTAAAGAAGTTCTTGAGAGATTGAAATATTTTCGAAGTGGTTGAGAAGAGAAATTCTTTGAGAGTTTATTTTATTTCGGAGTGTTGAGTTGCTGAAAGTGCGAAGTGCTGGAGAAATTTTCATTTGCCGAGACTCTTTCTTTCGAAAAGTTGAAAGTGTATTGCTGCAATTTCAAAGTTGAAGGTTGAAGTTGTTTTCCGGAGTTGCTGGAAGATTTATTTGTTGAAGTTGCTGCAGAGTGTTGAGTTGCAGAAATTTATATTGTGCTAGGGATTTATTTCGAAATTGCTGAGTATTGAAGTTGCACGAAAGTTGAAGCTTGCTGCAGATTTTACTTATTCGAGCTGCTAGAAGTTGAAAGTTGCTGAGGTTGACGAAGTCGAGACAAAGGATTTAATTCATTTTGTGCTAAGAAAGTATCCACATTGCTGAAAGTTGGTAGTTGGCTGCAATTTTCTTCGCCAGTCGGAAGTGCGGTCGTTGAAAGCTTCTTTATAAGCTTGAAGTTTTTTATACAGTACGAGGTTTGGAGTTAGTAATTTATGCTGAGAGTTTTTTATTTTCAAAAAAGCTAACTCCACGTTCGCAGCCGTCTCGGAGGTTACTTCATTTTATTTAAAAATCTGCAGCCTAGCTTATTGCTATTCTATTTTATTTTGCAGATGGCCGGAGCAAAGGATGTTGCAGGAACAAGCAGAGCCGCAGGCAGAGCTGCAAACACTGAAGCAGGCAAGGCTAGCTCATCCCGTCAGGCAATGATTAAAAGGCTCGCTAAGCCATTTCTCCCAAAGTCAGCAATAGTTTCAAAGTTGGCGGGATTAAATGACACCAACCTTGGTTCATTTAATCTAAATGCACTCAAATCGAGGATGTTCGGGCTAGGGGGCCATCAACCATCCGTCACGGCACATAATATAATGAAGAGTGGAATCTACACAGCTGCTGGTTTTCCGCCAGCAACTCAGTGTCCGGAGCTAATTATGGAATGCGCCAATCACTACAAGCCAGAACGTAGGACGATTGTCTCTCCGGATTGTAAACTGCTCGCCAACTTCACACCGGATGCCATCGGAGAGGCATTTGGGATTCCGACTGCTGAGGAGATGTTATACAGGACAAATAAGAGGGCAGATAAGATGTACTCTTCCTCTTTCGAAAGAGTCACTGCAGTCATTAACAGAGTTTGGATGCAGAAGCCGAGGCCACCCCGCACTAAGCTCCCAAAGCAGATAATTGCCGAGGACGTGAAACAAGAATACTGTGATTTGATAATGATGCTGAGTCGGGTGAATAGGAGTGCACAGGCTTACATTTTCGAGCTTTGGATGTTCTACTTCATCGAGATCATCTTGGAAGGAAAGGAGTGTGTCGATTGGGCTAGGATGATTAGCAACCACATTGATGAGCAATTCAGGAGCCTGAGGGTGGCGAAGACTTTCTACATGAGCTCATATGTAATTTACATGTTGGCCAGAATGACTAAGTACAGAGGGATTTCGTACAAGGAGCCAATCGGCTATGCCCCTGGTCAATTCAAAATCCATGAAGCCTGCACACAGCTACATTTAGCTAACATTGCCAACTATAAACGGGCAAATGATGCATTCACAATGCACATTGCGACGACACTTCAGCAGAGGACGCAGCAGAGAATATCTAAAGAAGCACAGACATTGATTGAGGAATATGGGTATTGGCTCATCCAATTCCCAAAATTCACATATATTAGGCTGCAGGGGTTCACTTCGTATCCGTATCGGTTACCACGATACCCCACTGATCACATAGTAATGTTTGAGGTATCTAGGCAATTGATTGCCTACGATAAGATTCAGAAAAGGAAAAAGAAGGGTGGACTTGACTTCCCTATCACCATGGGAAATTCCATTGAGGTGTCTTTGCAGGCAGCCCGAGAGGCAGGGGACGAGCTGCAATCTTATCATTTGTCATATCACACAGGCAGGCAGGATTTCGATCCTTACAGGAACATCCGGATGATACAGAACGTTGAATACCGGCACAGAGCTCATCTGGAGGACTTTTGGGCAAATAGAGTGGATGAGGCTGAGATAAGAAGAAGGATAT